>SMLS01078075.1:0-25583 GCA_004785975.1 Popillia japonica
TTGCTAGTTTTCTTTTTGTTCTAAGAGGAAGAGCAGCTACGTATACAATAGCTGATCTTAAACCTTTTGAGATGTAATTTGCTAATTATAATAACTTTTGTATTAATTAATTATTTCTCAATAAATTTGGTATTATTATTATTATTATTATTATTATTATTATTATTATATAATACAAAAATAAGTCACCGCATTACGTAGAAATACTCTTCTATAGAGTAAAAGCATTTGTCAATTAGATAGCTTTTCAGTTGTCGCTTAAAAAGATTAATGTTAAGGTTTTTAGATGACAGATTTAACTTGTTATACAATTTTATGCCAAGGTATAACCAAGTATAACGGATTGTTTTCATATGTTGTTCGATTGTGTTTCGGAATAGTGAAGTTACTAGCTTCTCTCGTAGGATACGAGTGAAAATCTCTGTTTCGTGGAAGCTCAGATTCCATACTTCATATCAGTAATAATACCTCATACATAACGAGAGATGGAAGTGATAAAATGCCAAGATGTCTGAATATATTACGACATGAGCAACATTGCGAAACACCTACCATTGTTCTAATAGCCCTTTTCTGCAATCGAAATGCTCTAATGCTAGCGGTACTAGAGCCCCAGTATACAATGCCATATCTAATGCGTGACTCAAAGCAAGCATAATAATAGTTTTTAATTACGTCAGCAGTTGTAATATCAACCAATCTATATATTGCATAGCAAATCTGAGACAGTCTCCGAGTAGATGGTCCATTAACCCCTTAGAGATGACAATAATCGCTTCCCCTTCTTTTCGGCGTAAACTTAATGAAAACAGTTTTGTCGGGATTTAGTAGTCGACCGTTGTTATTAAACCAAACAAGGAATTATCCAATACTGTCTGTACATGGGATCTATTGACGCACATGCATTTGCATGTGCGTCAATACAACTTGTATCATCAGCGTACAAAACAAAGTTGTCGCTGTCAATTGTGCATGCAAGATCATTAATAAAATGTATTAAGAGCAAAGGTCCAAAATTTAGCCTTGCGACACCCCGGATTTAATATGTTGCTCGATGACAGCCAGTCGTGTATGACACCACTCAAGCCATAGTATTGCAACTTTTGTAATAACATTTCGTGGTTAATAAGGTCGAATGCCTTTGAGAGGTCCATAAACAAGCCAACACACTTATTATTGTCATTTATACTTTTATATATCTTACTCATAAATGATACGATTGCTGTAAGAGTTGATTTGCCCTGGATAAAGCCATGCTGTGCCGAGTGTAAAATACTATTTTTATTCAAAAATTGAAAGATCATATCAAATACAATTTTTCTAAGATGTTAGATATATGTGCTCAATAGAGAGATTGGCCTATAGTTGACAATTTGTTTCGAATCGCCATTCTTAAATACTGGAACAACTTTAGCTGTCTTGAATATATTAGGAAAAACTCCACATTTCGTAGACTAAATAGGGCTTGCAAGCGGATACTCTATTACGTGCGTGCTTTTCTTAAGAACTTCAGTACTGATGCCATCCATGCGAGTAGACCCTGAAGACCTCAAATCAGCAATGCCAGTATAAACTTTCTCTGGAATAACGGAACCCACGAACATAGTAGACATGTTATTATCGGCTATTTGGTGCTTCTGTATAGAAACAGGATCAGTACTATCACACACGTTAATAAAATATTCGTTGAAAATATTAGAGCTTTCTACGGAATCGTCGACTGTTGCATCATGATAGATACTAGTATTGTGTTTCGCTTTATTTTTCTGTTAGTTGTGTCAGTAATTATTTACCACGCAGTTCTTGATCTGTTTTGTGATTGCCATATAAGCTTGCTGTTATATTTTTTTTGACGTAGTAAAATAGATACTATTACTAACTTATCAAAAATAATGTCGTATAGAATATTCTTTAAGTAGCGCCAGTACAGTAGGTGTGAGATATACCTCCATTCTTACTAAGGTAGGAATCCAATTCTAGCAAGAACAAGAAACATATTTTTCACCGACGATGAATATTATTATAGTCGTATGTTCCTTTCATCAGACAATGCTTATTAAATCTTCCATCCAATTAAGGACATAACCATTTTATGACAGCACACAAAAAATAAATTCATATAACTGCACCGTCTTATATCCCCAGAGAGAAATTTAATTTTACATAAGCAAAATCCTTCTGGGAAACGCAATAAGAGAATGTAAGCAGAAGAAAGCAGATGACGGCATTCGCTGAGAACAGACTTTTTATCAAGAAGTTTATTGGACAATAAATAATAATGGCACTTACTCACATACATACAATATTGTGTCTCGTCGTGCCTCATAACTCAAACGTACGAAAATAAAAAAGAAATTTCGCAAGTACTTTATCACGAATATTAAATTGTGTTCTTTGAGGATGAGAATTGTACATGAAAAAAAGCGAAAGGAAGTACAGAGGATAGGAAAAATTGCGCGAGAAATGTTCCATGTAAAGACATCAGCATGTTGGAGTGACTTTTTGAATTTCAATGAATTAATAATTTATGTGTGACAAAACAAGCAGCCAGCTAGCTTTTTGCCACTAATCTTTATTATTTGTACAGAACATAAGTATACATAGTGTAGTGGCTGACTAAAAAACAAAAATTGCTATTAGCTGTACTCTTAATAAGAGTAATTTTTAATCATGAAATAAGTAAAAGAGAGTATAGCTCCCAGTCACTAAATAGAGCTCGTTACTTTTATGCGTTTTTATTTAGTACATTTATTTAGGTTTCATTTTAATTACCGAAATATATTTCTGGCTCTATACTCTACTCGAGAGTATAGAGCCATCTATTAGCAGCCTATACACTGCTGAAAATAATTGACGAGCACACTCTGTATAATCTGAACGCGTGAACATACAACCATAAAATTTGCGGAGCGTCAAGGATTCCTATAGGCAAGTCCATGCAGCGAGTTTCGACTTTTGCTATCGCTGCATTTTTTACGGAGCGGCTCCAATATGTGGAAAATACCGTCGCCATGGAGACTGAAGGGGGCAGGAGAAACAGGTCGTTGTTGGTGCGGTGTGAAGGTCCAGTATATAGTTGTATTCGCTGCATTATGGCGGTCGATCGCGCTACTTAAGCGAGTTTTAGCGAGCAATCCGTGAGATCACGCACCGTCTCGAGCGGTCGTTGTAAGCTCTGTAACGGGCATGGCGAAAATAGACTGAGGTAGGACGTACGCGCCTGCAGTCGCGAGCGGGACGGCCCCGCGCGACCGCAGCACGCGAGGTACCTAACGTCGCGTGCGTTATTCTGAAGACGATTTCGAGCCGTTTTGGGCAGCAGGAAAGGAAAGCGCACTCACTGCGCAAACTGCAAACGCCCCGTGCGCCGCTTCCACTCACTCCCGGTCACCACCGCGCATGCTACCAGTGAATCAACACAACTTTTTTGACAAATCAAGATTCAAATTGTGCGTCGGTGATGCGCGAAATTTGGTTTGTCGGCGACCTAGTGAGTGTCTGCTCGTCACTGCACGTTATATCATGCCATATTCACCGTCACCAGGCCATTATGGCATGGGATGCTGTTACATATGGAGGACGTATACGTCTGCTGCGAGTACAGCAGCTGATGACGGGTCACCGATACGTATATGAGGTTTTACGGCCCGTTGGGCTTCCCTACCTTCGGCCGCCGGCACGTCTGCTATACATGCACGACAACGCTCGACTGCAGGTCGCGCGTGTAGTACAGGCCTTAGTGGAAGAGCAGCGTATACGAAAGCCTCCATGGCCAGCTCGTTCTACGAATCTGAATCCGATCGAACATATCTGGGATATGATCGCTCGGAGACTTCAACGTTATCCAGCTCCCCCGGCTAACGTTGACGTATGGAGGTAAGTTGACGACGCATGGTTGGCTACTCTCGCTGCCATGCGACGATTTATTGATTCCATGCTTTGTCCTGTAGTGATGGTACGCGCCAATCGCGAGGGATAGTCCCTCTATTGATGCATCCCGTCTAACCACGGTTATGGCGCTCCCCGCATGACTCACACTAATGATATGACATCTGCTGAACGTTTGAGGGCGTGGTATCCGAGAACATGCAAGTTGCGCTTAAACTCGTAGAAAAGTGGTGTCAAAGAGAAGGGCTAAATGTCAACTCTAATAAAACGACACCATTGGGACCGTTCACTTGAAGAAGGAAACTGAGCAAACGCCGTTGCTCCACCATTTTCAGCTCCAGCGTACTAATATCTGACGAGGATAAATCTAGGTGTAACTTTGAACGCCTGATTGCTTGGAACAGGTGTCAAACAAAGCTACGTGGTTTTTCTGGACCTCTTGAGGAGTGCTCGCAGGCGTTCACACGGAATGCATCACTAGTCTGGTGGCACAAAGCCAATGTAGGATATGCAGTGCGCACTCTGAGCAAGGATCAAAAGCTTGTTTGCTTGGGCATCACAGGATCTACGTCCTCAACGCCGACGGCGGCTATGGAAACTACACTTGGCGTTTCCCCGTCGCACCTGCCGCTGTGGTCAGAAGCTATCCTGGGGGTCTACAAAGTAAAACTTAGTGCATGTAAAGGTTTTGCTGGCAAAAGCGACGTAGCTGAAGATGCATTTGTGGTCTCATGCATCTTCACCTACGTCATAAATACAGCGGCACTGTCCGTCAAAGCGGATAAGATCCCGCCCATTTTCAATTTCAATGGGAACTACAAAGTAGACATCTCTACCAGGAAGACTGCAATAACCGACATTCGCAGACCCAGGCCAGAACTTCATCGCAGGTTTGTAGATGCGTCGAAAACGCCAAATGACAGTGTCATTTGGCGTTTTGGAATTTAGAAAGACGGAGAACCCGCTGGTGAGCATTGGCCTTTCCAATATGTGGTGAATCCAATTGACCGAATAGCACATATTTTATTCTGTGAAGTTCAATATGTTAAAGTTTTTGCAAAATTATAGATCATGTAGATCTTTTTTTAGGATTCTCTGGCAGATCCAATACGACAGTTATGTTTGTTGTGAAAGCTTACGATTTCCTAGGCGATTAAGTTATTCTTTCCTCAGCATCTCCCATATTTTCAATTGTTCAGTTTGGTGGTCTACCAGCACCTGGTTTTCGGAACAGAGACCCTATTTCACGGAATTTAGCCACTGACTCTTGAATCAATTGCCACAAACTGTTATATGTTGATGGAAAATTGGAAAATTCTGCTCGAAATTCTTCTGTACAAAGCTGCAAATAGTACGATCATTCTCCATTGTCTAATTTTGCACTATTTCTAAAGGATGATTCGACCAGAAAAAGTTTAGGATTTATTGTAAACATTTTTAAGTGTCTATTAACAAATACATTAATGACAGCTGTGCTTTATTTGACAGAACATATTAACATAATATCTTCAATAAATAATTTCATGGTTTGCTAGGGGGTGAATTAAATGATCATATAGTTCTTATTGTTAATAGTTAGTGTGTCCTGCTTTAGCCTATTTTTAAAATCGGAAAAGATAGGATGGAGGAAGAAGTAGGATTTAGATGCCATTTAGATTTGCTTACCGACACAATGAAAGGTCGTGGTTTTTCGTTTGATATGATTATATTTCTTGAATAATCAAGAAATAGAATAATATAATTCAATTAATTAAGATAATCAGTTTGTCATAATGGACACAGAGCTAACATGTTAGGAAGATATCAAGGAAAGTAATAAATAGATTAAATGCAAGCACAAACGCTAGATAGTCTGCGATCTGATTAGAGTTCTGAAAATATATGATTATAATAAGGTTGGGTAAGCTGGTAACTATTAAATCGAGTAGTGATGGAAACCGTTAGGACAATATATACATATGTACATCTTGATTTTACTTCACCAAACTAAAGAAGTTTGGTAGTCGTATAAAATAAAAAACTTAGAGACTGTTCGCTTATGTAGTTAATGCGTATACAGAAAAGAATGCCATACCCTTACATTATCGACATTTCCGTGAGCGAGCTAAAAGCTAACTGTCAGTTTATAACGAGTTACGCGATGGGTTCAGGTATGTGTTAAACATTGGAAAATACACGGTAATGAATTAATTTTACGTGTGAGATAGACGTGTATCGATCAAATAAAGCGAGATCGTGATTAGAAACGACGGAAACCGAAGTCGCAGTCACCAAGGCATTGGAGAGAACGATGAGGCACATTTAATGAACCCACCCATCAGTCGACACAACGCAACGTCTTGTCTTGATTATCGCTTGCAAGGATGGTGCTGAATGTGACTAGAATTTTATTGGTGGAATATAGCGGACGGATTTACGACGCTTTGTTACGCAAATAGGAGTTATTGTGACTGGAGTAACCGGGCTTGATGTAGATGAATGTGGATGGAAGCAAAGTAGAAGAGTTCCATGACTACGAAGCAAGGTTATACAGATACGAACTCGTCTCTTTGTTATTGGTCCGAAGAACCCTGCAATACGAACGTAAGCAAGCGTTTATGTCGGTTCCTTATTAGGCAGAAAGCTGTTGAATTAAACCTACTTGGGAATACTAATGTGGGCACACAATTTGAATTAAAATGAAATCGAATTTGTACCTATAACAGTTTGGTTTCAGAATAAAACGGATCGATAAATTCTAGTGCGCGTGCTTCACTTAAGGTCTGTAAAGTGTTACATAACTATTATATACTATTAATATTATATACTATTATATATATATTATATATAATATTATATACTATTAATATGTTATACTATAGTATAACATATTAATTTGTAAGCCCAACCCAAATCACGGAATTCTGACATTCAGAAAATAGATGTAAAACACTTACAATTGACGTAAATGATGTTGATGGAATTGCTTAAAATGTTGCAATAGTATATATTTGGGTAACTAAATCGTATGTGCTAAAAGTGTCTGATATCCAAGTTAAATAGAAGCCTTAAAAAATTTAAATTCTGGTAATTGTTCCAGGTTTCTCCAAGTTTGTTTTGCATTACTTCATAATATCAGAAAGAAAACAAGAAAAACTGCCAGAACAGTTAAATTAAAATTCTGATTGCTTCAAGTTGTTTAAGTTGTTCTTGTACCTATCGTCCGTAGTACGCAGATACCCAAAAATACCAAAGTTTGCAATGTAATGTATTGTATAGCTAGACTCTTTGAAAAGTCATACTTCCAAGGGTTTTGCCTCGTACCAAAGCTGGACTGCAGGGTCGTTTAGTCTTTTTGCCGACCATGTTGAGCTCGGTGCACAACCAAAACGAAGTTTTGCACACCTATAAAATGTGTGCAAAATTATAGCGTATATAAACTTAAAAAAAATAATTTGGGGGGGCCAACTTAGCTGACCTCACTTTAAGGTGACCTCGTTAAAATGTTCTCTGAACGTCAGCCTTGCATCAAGTATAATACCGAGGTATTTTGCCCTCTGTTGCCACGGAATTCTTTTCCCTCCAACTACGATGCTGGTTAGGGGTAGGTTTTGCTTCGCAGGATGGCCTCACATTTGATTGACCCACTTAGCCCATTTACAAATGTTGTCGACGGATCGCTGGAGACTCCTGCATGTTAGTTCATCGTTAATGGACGAAGTGCAAAAGGCGCGTTTGCGAAGCCCTGGTCGCTGATATAATATATGAAGAGCTCAGATCCCAAGAGAGAACTCTCAGGGGCACCAGCTCTACTGCCTCTAGGACTCGATAATTCGCCGCCAAACTTGACTCAGACAGATCTTTCGGACAAGTAGGACCCTTTAAGGGTCACCAGCTCCGGATTGATGCCAGCAGATGCGAAGTCGAGGATGACCGCTAGAGTGTCGCTACTCGAGAGCATTGGGTGCTTCCTCCGTACGACGAAGGAGCTGGTAATAGGCTGTATAAGCCACCACGAAAACTGCTCATCAGAGAGGAAATTTCCTTCACGGATAGCATCACGGAGCCTAGATAGACTAACGGCTTAGGCTGATTTGGAAAGGTTTGAGAGAAGACTAGCGGTCTATAGCTTTCCGGAAGTTTGCGATCCTGTCCACGCTTCGCAGAAAAGAAGACATACTTCACGATAATAGTTCAGTAGGAGCGCAGAACTGATAGAACAGTAGGCTAACTTCACGGTATGTCAGAGTGTCGTTTTTTTAAGTTATTTCCAATATTACAACAGATACAAACGTAATTCTTTGAAGACATATTTAGAGTAATTAGAACAACCTAGAACAGTCGCCAGGATTTCAATTTTCAAAAAATGACGGACTAGATCAAAATATTGTATTTCTTACTTTGTCCGAATATTCTAGAACAATGCCGTACAGTAATGTACGTAATTGTTCGTACGTAACAGCGTAACAGTCCTAGACAATTACTAAAATTGTAATTTTCAAGCTGAACTGATGGGCTAGCTTCACACACGATAGATGAAAACATTATTTAATTATGAAATTCAATAAAAAAGAATATATTTTAGATTTATTTTCGAAAGTAACCAATTTCTTGTGGAATGTGTATCTATAAAAATGTTGCATTGGCAGGCTTAAATTCCGGTGTGTCTCTTGCAACTATTACATAATTAAGAGCGATTGGATTGTGTAAACTGTTTGGAAGACACTTTTCCATTTATGGTAGAAGTTTGAAGTTTGTTTCAGTAGTTAGGGTTATTACACACATACAAACCTATTATACAGCAATGGAAAAATGTATGGGACACCTACTGAATTCAAATGATATATTTTCAAAATACTGCAATAAATTCCATAAAATTGTTTGAGGTATAATTCTTTAACTTATTGAATGTGTAGAGCAACTTATTTCTAAACAAAATCTATCATAATGCTCTTTGCCACACCGTAAAAAAGACTACAGGGTGGTTCACAAGAATGATGTTCACCTGCTTCCATCGCCTTCTCAGTGTACAGACTTATCCCCGATAGAAAATTTATGGGCAATACTAAAGCAGAAAGTATGCGTTTACAAATGTAAACCTAACAGAGAACTAAACAAGATAATTTTTGAAGAATGGAGAAAAATTCCCGTCAGCTTGTGTAAGAGACTTGTGAACAGTTCGCCCAAAAAAGTTTGTGCGGTAACTAAAGAACGATGAAGTGCCATAAAATATTATAGAATATTTTTAAAATTGTTAATAAAGTTATATATACACGTTCGCTTTTAATTTTCCTGTAAAACATTTAGAATCTTAAGCAATATATACGGTGCTCCATACATGTTTCCATAGGCGTACTTCAAAGTTTCATAGTGTTCATTTTGAAACAGACCATGAATCCTTTATAACTTGAATTAGGAGACTAGCGAGTTATTTCGCTTCGTAACCTTAAAGCAATATAGTTTATCTATTAAATACACACCTAGAGATATATGATTACCTGTAACACAAACACGTTATTTTCCTGGCAAATTAATCTTAAATTTTCGATACTTACGAAGTTTCTGTGTAAGCAGATTAATACAGACGAAGCTATTACTTTTTCTTATGGAAATAGAGAGCAAATTTTCTGAAAAATCACAAAATATTTTAAATTTTAAAAGGGAGTTATGGTGACTACACATGCTTTTTCAGACCTATTGTCTATGCGGTTTAAAATGTTACCATACTGTTTTACGGTTTACAATTTTCTAGCCCATTAATTACTGATAGTTATCATTAAAACTGATATACAAAAAAATTAATAAATTGAATTTAAATTTCCATTTACCAACAATATCAGCTAATTAAATCATTAATTTAACGAGCAATTTGAAGTTATCTCGTATAATACATACAATATGACAAAGCTGTGAATGCTATATTGATGCGACGGGATTGCGCCAGTAACATCATCTACTAACTCATATTTATTCGCTTTGCGCGGTCGGATGGTAGTACCTATTCGTCCATTTTTACGGTCCGTTGTGCGCGTTCAAATTATCGAGCGAACTCGTAAAATCTTTGACCGCTTATCATCACCGATATCATCGCGGTCAATAGAGCTAATGAGTTTGGTTTTAGCGTTCATTATACGGCCATGCTTAATGTTTTATGTTTAACGGGCGACGACAGGTCGGTATATAATTCATTCGCTACTGATTTATGCGTTGTCACCAAAGGATTTAGGAGTTTGGCGGAGTGATTATTTCCTCTATCAACGCGGATTTCTCTATTTAATCTTGTTGAATTGCAATGAGATCGACGTTGCATGCAGTTCGCGTATAAATCTCAACACGCAAATATACCTCTGCGTAATATATTGTTTTGCGTGCAGTATTTCATTTAACGTTATTAAAAGAAAATATGTTCAGTACTTAGTTTGAAAAAAAGAACATTGAGGTAATAAATGGGTTGATTAAGAATTGTTATATAGGAATCAACATTGATGGCAGTGAAATATTTTCTAAAATATAAATATATATATCTCTATATCAATTTGATATACATACATACGTTGTCAACTACATTAAATGTACAACAAAAAATGGTAAATTATACCATTTGTCGTGACAATAAAATACAGGGAGCTACCTAAATTCACCATAAAATGTGGATATTTTAATAATAATTGTTTATTTGCGTGTGAACTTCATTTATACTATATCTAGTTGGCTTCTTGCTTCTCAGTTGTCCATCAAAAAATGTATGTAGTTGGTTTAGAGCTAATTTCACTCTTTCGGCGAAAAAAACAGCAAGTCATTGATTTGGAAAGTATGCCTAATAATTATTACCAACCACTATAAGTCGTTTGAATGATACTATACTTATACAGAGACCGGGAATTAATGTTGCCCATTTTCTAACTTCTATAACTGTTTTATTGTGCAATTAAATTACAAAACTGAAGAAAGAATGTACGTTATAGTTTTGGATTTATTATATTATATTTATTTTTGAGAAACTGGCCCCGATATAGTTAGCTTCTATACAAATCCTGAAGTACTCACTGATTTACTGCAGCCCTCCTTTACTTTTCATACTGTGTCCGAAGATGACATATCATCGGCTATTCGTAGCATTTCTTGTAAATCCATCGGCTGTGGCGGAATCAGTATTGATCAGATCAAGCATATTTACAATCATTGTATTTCTAATAGTTTATTTCCCCGCCTCTGGAAGAAAGCCCGTGTGGTTCCTCTTCCTAAGAAAAGATGCCCTGACGAACTCAACGACCTGCGACCTATCAGTATTCTTTGTGCATTATCAAAAATATTTGAAAAATTGCTCTCACAACAAATTACTGTTTATGTTAATTGCTATAACATCTTACCTTCTTCTCAATCTGGGTTCAGACCGGGCTACATCTGTGCCTCTGCTCTGTCTGCTGTGTTAGATGATATTCTTACGGCTGCTGATTCATCTAAACTAACGTGCCTTGTCATGCTTGATTTCTCCCGTGCTTTTGATACCGTCAGTCATGCACTTCTGTCTTTAGTTTTAAAACATCTTGGTTTCAATAATGACGCTACATCCTTAATTACAAATTATCTCTCGCATCGTTGCCAAGAAGTCACTGTAAATAATAAAGTGTCGAATACATTGCCTCTGCATACTGGCGTACCACAGGGCTCGATTTTAGGACCACTACTTTTTACACTCTACACATCAAAACTTCATACATGTTTGAAATATTGTAAATATCACCTTTATGCAGACGACACTCAAATTTACTACGCATTCGACCGAAGTGAGCTAACTTCTGCTAGTCAACGTATCAGTTTGGATCTCGACCGAATAGTAAATTTTTCCATCCAGCACAATTTGCGGATTAATGTTAACAAAACATCTGCGATTATTTTTGGGAGAAACCATGATGACTTTGTAACAAATAATCTTATAGTCAAAATCAACAATACTATTTTGCCTTTCTCTAGGTCTGTAAGAAACCTTGGGCTCCTGCTCGACTCTGACTTAAGATTTAAGGGTCACATAGGCACGTGTATTCGTAAGGCGTACACCAATTTAAAATATCTTTATTCCCATAGAAGTTGTCTTTCAATTGTGTCTAGGAAACGGTTAACTGATGCACTCGTTTTGTCACACTTCAACTATTGTGACGTTCTTTATGAACCTTGTCTCGATAGTTTATTTTTTTTTCTTTTTTCTCTGTTCTATCTGCTCCATTGACTGTACGATGTGGATAAACTTTATGTTTATGTTTTATATGTATTAGCTGCATAGTTGTTTTTTTTTCTTTTTTCTTTTGTTATATATATCGCGGCAGAAATGAAAAACAGACGTTTCACTCCATGTTCGCGTGCAGGTCGTCTGACTTTCTGCCGTTTACCGCAATGGATTACTGGAATGTCTTTTTTTATTTTTTTTCTCTCCTTTTTTTGTTGCAATTATATTAACTTTCTGTAATCCTTTATGTGTAATAAATGTATTATTATTATTATTATTAAAATAATTCCTTAGAGATGTCCTCCATTAGCTTCAACGTACTGCTGCAATCTTCGTGGCATACTGGCCATTACTCGCTGCAACATGTCTGACGTAACTATAGCAATTTCTTCTCTAATTGCGTTTTTGAGACTGTTGATATCACGAAATATACGACCATACACTCTAGCTTTCAGATGCCCCCATAGAAAGAAATCGGGAGCAGTAAGATCGGGGGAATTGGAGGGTCACTGAATGTCTCCGAATTTGGAGATAAGTCGCCTGGGAAAAGCTGAACGTAGTGCATTCATTGAAAGTTTGGCCACATGTGCCGTGGCTCCGTTCTGCTGAAACCGCAAGTGTTCGTTCCAGTTACGACGAGCCAAGTCAGGTGAATACACTTCGTGACAATGTAAAAAAATAGGGTCCAATAATGCCTTGCGCTGCAATAGCCCACCATACGACAACCTTAAGAGTGTGTAGTGGCTGTTCATGGATTTCTTAGGTGTTTTCACAGGCTCAATATCTGAAGTTCTGTTTATTTACACAGCCGTTTAGACTGAAATTCGCTTTGTCACTCATTATGAGACACTTATCAAAGTCGTGGTCCTCGACAAACAACTGCAGTATTTGTTGACAACACTGTACGCGCATGACTTTGTCTTGCTGTTAATTCATGTGTAACCTGCAGTTTGTGGGGATGGAAGCGCAAATCAACATGCACACTTCTCTCCAACAAATTCAGAACTCGGGAATGCCGTACCACTGAACAACGCGGACTCCTCATCAAGGCCTCTCTCTTACACGTTCCACATTTTCTGGTGCACGCATTGTTTTTTGACGAACACGAGCTTTATTCTGAACTGAACGGATTTCACGCCTTTGCTGCACCCACCAACAACTTTCCGTGACGGAACAACTCCAAGTTGTCGATTATCGTTATATATTCTACGAAATTCGCGCTGGACAACAACAATTGACCTATACACTACCTATACAATACTGTTCCGCGCAGAAGATGCGTTGCCGCATCGGCCAACGATCCATGGCTAACTGAACCAAAGGCCACGCTACACTGAATGCCTGTGCCCGCAAACCTGTCTTGCCAACAATGTGAACAGAATCGCCAACCTAAAATGGCAAACGTTAATTGCCGAACCCTGTATCTATTAACTTTCGATTGTAGTTATAATTGGCACCTATACCTTGTTTTTTAATAAGAGGACCTAATCGAAAATAGCCCGCCAAAATATAGTCTTACGATTGGCTTGTTCCCAGTCATGTTTACACAGCCCAAATTTGGTATTTTAACTACACCATATTGCAGACACAGCTTTCTATTATCTTTCTGTGTTTCTACTACGTTTAAACAAGAAAATCAGTTTTTGTTTTAAGTAGTTGCTGTAAAAATGAATCCACAGACTCGTACAAGTATTTTATCAATAACGCTTCCAAAGAAACGTGCTCCTTTGGGGAGTGGAAATTTGTCTGTTCTGCAAAAGCAAGTTACACTGAACATGTACCTATAAGAAAATTATTGGTAGTAATCCTACAATAAAGAAAACACACATAACACTGCCAATTGCAAACACTTTAGGTAACATCCATAGATATAATAGATATACTTTTGGTACTAATTAGTTAAGTGTTTTATTTAATACAGTGTATGTATTTACAGATTTTCAATCGCAGAAGTTTATTGCTCGAACGTGACATTGTTTTGTGGAGATGAAGATATTTATCTCCAATATCAAAATATAGAAATCAGCATCGCCCAATCTATTATTTAGACAAAACATGACTGAATGAAGGGCACACAAAAGCAAAACTGTGGGTACAACACGCAAACAAGCATTTAAGTTGGTGTAACTACTGTCGTCACAAATCCTACTGGTAAAGGAAGACGCTTAATTATTTTACATATTGGTTCTAAAAATGATTTTGTTGACGATGTGTTATTACTACTTGAATTTCTCAAATACACACATTCTTTGAGAATGATGACGTTTTGACAGTTCCTCTACTGTCGTCATTAGCGCAGCTCTGATTTCTTTCCAAATTCATTCAGCCAGTTGTTAGTAAATGCCACGGTCGGAAAAAACTATTATAAAAAAACAACATGACATTTATCATTTGACAATACACATAGACAAATACTATTATATATTAGATATAGACGGCCATCTATCGTGTTAACGAAAGAGAAAGTGGTACCCTAGCGGGCGTAGTACACACTATGTAACAAGCGGGAATTTTGAATTTAATCGGATATTTAATGCGTTTAAATATATTTTTTTAATATCAATAGAGAGAAGCACAGTTTAGGTGTGCATTATTTATTCAGACGCGTTTTTATACTATAGCAAAATACACAAATATGTTGCGTACTTGAACTTACAAAAGTCTGTCAAAGTCAAACTATAATATGAAGGCGCACATTCTGATTGAATACCGCACACCTAAAATGTGTTTCTTCACCCTAGTAAACAACACACACAACAACACGAAAAAGCCATTATTATTTGAAGACTGAATTCAATGAACGCACTGAATCTCAATAATTTCGTAATTTGGGTTAGAACAGGCGAAAAAGTTACAAACCAACAAACAGCCGAAATTGAACTGAATCGATCATGACATTCATGACATGACTGAATCCGACTGAATCATGATATAAATTATATAAATGTCGATAATATTGATCGCGTCAGATGTGCGTCGATATTTACAGATAGCTGCGCCATCTGGTGTCCGTAGTAATAAAAAGTGTCCTATTCTAATTCCCATTACTTTACTTGATTGGGTATGGACAATACATGTCAATATCAAGCCGATGTCGTGTGCGCAGACCTGGTGATCGGGATGCGTCATATGCGGGGCCCGTGCAGGTTTTTTATGCGTCACCAGTTATTTTGCCTCTGGTATTGTGGTTGCCGGTCTTCTGCTTAGGCTATTTTTAAATCACATGTAACCAGACACCTTTGATATCCAGGCTTGGTGTACTTCTGGAATTTGGTGTTGTGGCCATATAGGTACGGTGCTTCGTTTAGTTCTCTTTTATATAATGTTTTCTCTTGCCAGGATTTTCGCTTTAACCCATTCAATTCTGTGCTCTTCTTCTGTGCTCTCGCCAAGCGTATTGACAGTTTCTATCACTCTCTTTCTATGACCAATTTAAAGTTCTTTATAAGTAATAGCCAAAAAAAGATTAAATTCGTATTAATTAGTATATGTATTTTTATGACCTTTTATGTACTTATCTTACTTTCATCATATCAGGAAAGTAAGATAAATACGTATTAATATTAGAACTTGTTAAGTATGCAAGCTATGTTAGAATAAGTGTCCTAACACTGAAAAATAAACAAAATGCTGTTTTGTGATACATTAGCCTCGTCTAGTTAAACATGTTTAAGCGAAAAATGTAGGAGCAGTTCGTCTATATAGGATTAAGTGCTAAAATTTTACTACCATTATGCAAATGTTACCGAACGTAGACGCCAATGAATAATTGATTTTTAATCCTCCACGCTCTATCAAGTCTTGCATCGATGCGCTTTTGAGTTGCTTTTCGAAGATTATAGATGGTAGTACTTATTAAGTAAAGTGCTGTACTTTCTGGAAGCGGTTAGAGACTCGATATTTTAACTACCTTTTCGTAATCTTCTGCTATACATCACTATTAGGGCATTCAAAACCAAATGTACAAAATGTGTAGCCGAATTGTCAAATGTAGATATAGTCAATTAACTCAACTAGTAACTGGATAATTTTATTTATTGGAAAAGAAAGCTAGATATGAAATTTAAATAAACATGACTCATTACCTACCTCATATCTTTGTTTTATCTTCTTTTAAATCAAAAATTAATTTCTTTGTAAACATCTGAGTTTATTACTTTTTAGAGATTAGGACGTAACATGTTATTCTAAAAACTAGGTAAAAGCAATTTCCGAGTTACAATTATCAAACAGTAAAGTTTGGAATTGTTATGAAACAGACTTGACAGTGAATGTACCATTTAAAAAGAAATTGTCAAAATAGGATTAACTAAGAAAGTCAAATCACTAGTAGCAAGTGCGACCAAATGTAAGTACATAGTTATGTATAGTAGCTACAGTGGTGCATGATTGTCTTCATCATTTCACATTTGGTGGTATTTCGCAGAGTAAATGTCAAAGTTACATACATCACCAACTAAAATTTGTTGCATTATTTCCTAAATATATTTACAAGATAAAATTATCTGCGCTATGATCGTGTACCTAGTTGATTGTAGGGATATACTTGTTTTGTAAATCTAAATGGATAGATCATTAGTGAGACGGTCCTGCAGCCTATTTCACTGCGACTCATGGCAGATCTCTGTTATCTAGACGACCCTGGTTAGCTCTGCCTTTTTCATGAGCCTTTCTAGCTTTAACGGTTATCTTTATGTAGCATGCCGTGTTTGGGTATGGTATGGCAATGCATTCTAGCCGCAGTCTAGCTAGTCCCTTGCATTGGCATAAAATCTGCTGTAAGGTTTCTTCTTCGCCCGGCAGAATTGATACATGGCATTTTCCGTCAGTCCTAAATTGCTCATATGTATATTGAGCCTACAATGTTCTGTAGATAGCTTGGTTGTCAGTGAATATGGCTGGGTTTATGCCCTGTTCCTGGCCTTAGTATCTCTCTGACACAGCAGTGTATAGTAACTGTTTTTGTCTGACAAACTTTAGTTTCTTTTGGTTGGCTTAGGCTGATTTCAGTTATTGGTTTAAACCAGACTACTCCGGTTCCTGTATTCTGTTCCGTCTTTGAGCCGTGTGTCTCTTAGTGCAGGGTGGCTTCGACTTGAGCACCGTTTTTCCATTGGTTTAGTCCTGATATTACCTGGTAATGTGGAACCACCGTGTCTGTGGGTAGACGTGTACCTCTTCGGTTTTCAGATTTTTAATCAACTTGGTGTATTTTCCCATGCATTTGTGTAATGGGTGGTTTATTCTGTGTCAATCTGTATGTAGCAGACCTTGCTTGTTTTGTATGTGGTAATGGTGTAAATATAATGATGTTGACACCACTACATTTGCACTGAATTACAATTCAGTTAGACCTCCACAGCTAATTTTGGAATGCTTCTCATGGCTTCCGTGATGCACAGGCATGCCTGCACCTTTGCACAAGATTTAAGAGTCATGGAGTAATCTTTAAATTAAATCCCCAGTTTCTTCCACACATTTTTCTGCATCTGCCGATGACCATTGATGCTTCATTTGTAGTCTTTTGGATGTGTGTGTTCCAGGTGGCTTGTTGACCGAAGGTAACTCCCAGATATTATGCTTCTTTGGTTATTGGGATTTCAACCTCCGCTAGCCTTACCAATCCTCTTAGGTTTCTCTTTTTTGTAAAAGTGACAACTTGTGTCTGATTTCATTAACAGACTAAAAATGATGTGTAAGCTTCTGACAGGATATAGTACAGCTCTCTATTTATGGTAGTGTAGTAATTTGATACTAGTAATTATACTATTGTAGTGTACCTAATTGTAGTTTTAAGGAGTAGCACTGCATTTATAGAAATCATGCTGGCAGGCGATTAATTTAATATTAGATCTAATGACCATTAATAATAGATTAAAACCAGTGTGTAATGGGTGCTATTATTATTTACTGGTACTATTATGTAATCTACTGTTAATATTGTAGCATGAGTATGTGGGTCGTATTTGTCCTGATAGCTTCCTAAATCAACGCATATATGTGTGTGTATATCTGAGCGAACGTTTTGAGCAAATTACCTGAGATTCACATTGGCAAAAGAATATCTTATATATCGGCAAACCTGGAAAAAATTGTGATGATTGTATTCAAGACATGATATTTTGAATTATGAATTTTAAGCAACTATGATGTGATCAATACGCGGCATAAAAGAGACTAGGACTATAGAAGCCTCCGATATCATCTAAGTACAACTTTAGACAATGCTCTACAAACAATACTCTAGACAATATCTGTACACAATTTGAAAACCATAAGTCTAATACTTAGTTCAGCTTGTTAGTACTACAAAACAATTAAAATAAACATTATTAGCACATATTTTTCCTACCGCTAAGAATCTGCCAGATGCAGATATGCTGCTGAAAGGCTTCCTTTTTTGCAACGAATTTGAATTAAAAAAAAGAAAACTAAATTTATACGAACGTTTAATTTCAACGCCTTCTCAATTTAAATATGGCACTTTTTCTTTCTTTTGAGCTTTTTTCCGTTACGCCCCAGCCAGCGACTATTAAAGTTTTGAAATATTTTCCATAAAATCCTTTCGCGAGTCCGACCACGTCCGTGGGAGCTGCCCTCAGCGCTTCGAAATTAACGATAACTTTTTGCTCGCCGTTCCCAAGAACTTCTGTTTTTTTTACGAAGCTGTTTTGGAGATTCGTACGAATTACCGTGTTAAAAAGTAATTATCGTCAGACACCCATTCCTAAGTAATCTACGTGACATGTTAGTCTTCGATAATATACGAAACCTGACCGACAATCGAATTAACCAACGTTAATGCCCTAGCGCTGTAACATTTGCTCGCTGGCGGTTTGCGGTTAAACGTAGTAAATTCGTGTGTTTCATAGTTTATAATTTAACAATTTGGCAAAATAAAGAGAAATTGATATTGCAGTATTTAAAATTTCACACATATAATGGATTACTGCTCGGTAGCTATCTTTTTTAGCTCGTTTGGGATAATGATCAATATCGAATCCTACTTCATCATCGGCTCTCTTAGATATAGCATCATGTATACAAATTCAACATATTAAACATTGTAACCCTTATAAGATACATCACCTGTAGGGATTTACAAAAATAAAAATAAATTTGTTGTTTTCGTAGCAACTGAAGGAATCGTAAGCGCCGTCTATGAAACTAAAGTTAAATTGAAGTTCGAAATGAGGTTTTCGGTAACGATCTGGGCAGGGGTTGTCGGTCAATTAAAAATCCTCGACTGATTTTTCTCCTTTTTATCCGATTTTATGAGATTTTGCCAGTCAAAAGGATGGAATTATGTAATTAAAACGAATGGCACTTCCTAGAGTAGAAGAAGTGTCGTTACACAGATCTTGTTTGAAGAACCATATTTTACAGAAACTTCTGCGATCAGCAAGGGTATCCTATTAAACCGTACTGTTAGGAAGTATGGAAGTTATTAAATTCATTTCTTATGAGATCATTTAAGTGAAGAAAAATGTTGAATTATTGTCAGTAAAAAGTTTAGTTAATTTGCTTGTCAATTCAATGTGTTTTATTAAGTCGTCTGTTTCCATACTAACCCACTTAAAAGCTATTTGAAATGAACGTGACAATTCCACGTATGTTTCAGTTATAGGATTATAGTATTTAGTAATAATATTTAAACGAGTCATAGTAATGTTTTCCACGCTACACTGATAATAACACCATAAGCATGGGTACTAAGCACTAGATACGTACTTTGGCAACTATGTTGCCATCTCGAGTAGTAGTACTACTCAGTGTACGTGGTTGCCGAAATACGCATCTGCATTGCTTGCAGTACACTGTTGGAAACAATTGACGAGCACACTCTGTATAATATGAGCGCGTGGTTCTAGCGCAATGAAATTTGGTACAAAAGTAGTACTAAACTAGTAAACTTCACCCTCATGCGGAGTGTGCCGTAATGACGAATGTGTCAATAACAGCAGGAACTCCCGCGAACGGCTCACGCGACGTTACAGAAGGGCGCGGTCCTCATGTGCTGTGATCTTGCGGGGCCGTCACGCTCGGGGTTAAAGGAGCGTACGTCTTACCTCAGTCCATGTTCGCCATGGCCGTTGCACAGCGGACAACGATAGCCCGAGACGGCGCGCAATTTCATGGAAAGGTATATCGACCATGTGCATTCCCACAATCATTCCTCGCTCAAACTCGCCTAAGTAGCGCAACCGATCCGCCATTATGTAACGAATGCAAATACATACTGGACCATCACACAATGCTAAGAACGACCGGCTTTGCTCAGTAAAAAATGGGGTGATACCAGAAGTCAGATGTCGCTGCATAGACTCGTCTATAGAAAACCTTGACGCTCTGCAAATTTTATGGATGTCTCTTCACACGTTCAGATTATACAGTGTGTGCTCGTCAATTATTTTCAGCAGTGTATTAGTGCTTACTGCCAGTGTTTATAGTGTTAATATCAGTGTGGTATAGTGACCACTTTCGAGAAGATTCATCAAGAACCCATAGTTCCAGTCCAAGCGTCAGATTTTACAATTAATTTAACATGTTGCGATACTTTACCTCAACAGTTTATCGTTTAAAAGTGATACTTGAGTATGCGCTAGCATACACAAAGGAGCAAAGGAGGATCGACCTATTATAGAGGTAATTGACAAATAACATAATTTTCAATAGAAACAAATCTTAATAACGTATTTTCGTAAAGGTTATGTATAAATAGTGTGCAAGAGAAATTACATCCCTAATGATTTCCTGAAAGAAAAAAAAATCACAAGGCGTGTCTTTATTAGCCCACGGAGATCACACTAGACAAAAACCCTAATTTACGACAGTTTACAAAACAAAAAGGAAACAAGTTTATAACGTGATACTAATACGTTTCGGTGTTATAAATTTCATACGGGTCTTTCTCCGGTGGGATTTTGCTAGTGCATCTATCTTCTGACCATTTTCCTTTTCTTATAGGTTTCCAGCTAGCTCGAAATGTACACAATATTTTACCGAGGCGTATCATAAAGATGATTAATTTGTTTTGCAAATGGATCATTTTAAGTTGAAATGAAGCACTGAATTTAAAATGCTGGTATTTATAATGTAATTGCAACATTATGCATTTATTAAATTCTTTGAGATAGAATTGCAGGCTATTTAACAGCATTTCTAGATATAATTTTGTACGGGTTAATTGCAATTCTTGTTTAATCTGTTTTGAGCTTAATTTATACCATTTTTATACAAATGTTACAAAAGTGGTCCGCTAATAAGAGTGCTTTAGTTTCTTGTCATAATGTAATCTTCGAAAAAGTAGGGCACCTCTATAATAATGTCATCTTATCCTTTATCTCAGTTTTCTTCATTTATGTTATTTAAGGCTATTGTAAAAATAGAAATATCTAATCTAACAGGTAAATAATTACTTATTGCAACATTTTTCATTATTAATCTATCTTGTATGGTCGAATTTATCAGTAATTTCCGTTTTAAGGTTTATATCTTATGCTTAGTAGGTATAAGTTATTTATAGAAATAAGCTTGTTACTATTGCGTATCTACAAGTTACATATACAGCTATGGGAAAATGTATGGAGCGTCTATTAAATTCAAATGAAATATCTTTAAAATAGTACAATAAACTCCATAAAATTGCTTGAAATATAATTCTCTAACTTATTGAATGTGTAAAGCAACTTATTTCTAAACAAAACCTATCATAAACTGCTCTTTGCCACACCGCGAAAAAAACTACAAAGTGGTTCACAAGTAATGATGTTTACCTGCTTCCATGGCCTTCCTAGTCTCCAGACTTTTTCTCGATAGAAAATTCGTGGGCAATACTAAGGCAGAAAGTATCCGTTTACAAATGTAAACCAAAAAGAGAACAATTTCCGTCAGCTTGTGTAAGGGACTTATGAACAGTGCGCCCAAAAGAGCTCGTGCAGTAACCAAAGCACGATGAGGTGGGATAAAATATTAAAGAATATCTTTAAAATTGCTAATAGAGTTATATATACTCGTTAGTTTTCCTGTATAATATTTAGAATCTTGAGCAATGTTTAGAGTGCTCCATACATTTTTCCATAGGTATGTATTCTGTATAAAAACACTGTGCCACAATATATCAAGAGCTAAGTTTTAATATAACGATCCTCGTTATATGAACAAAAGCATAATGAAAATATGATTTCTATCAGTTAAAAAAGTCAATAAATACGCATCCTATTTTGCTGGAAAATTGTGTGTTGTATGGTATCGCTTTCTAACGGCAAGCGTCGGCCACTGTTCATTGATGGTTGTCTAATAGAACTAATAGAAAATGCTATCGTCACATCGATCTTTTCAGTTTCACTCAATTCAACGATGCTCTTAGTCAGTACTAGTGCGAGGTGAAGGGGACGAATCTCTGGACATACGTAATTCATTTCAAACTAAGCCGATATACTTAGTTCTGTTCTTAATAAGACGTCGCTGGGTATTAAACTTTTCTAGTTTTATAACGTGTAGTAGATCTAGAACAGTTGAAGTCGCCCCCAATTTTAGCCAACCAGAATGCTTTCCATAGGTTGCAAATAATATTCCGATATACAGCTGTGGCCAAATATATTCGCTACCCTCCATGGCTCTGGTTATTCAAGGTATATAAACAATAAAAGAACATTTTTGGAAGCTATCTTTTGGTTACATCTATATACAACTCATGAAAATATTTGGTGGATCTTCCATGGGCTTTTATGAATCCACTAATAGCAGGTGCAGACATTCCATCCAAAAAAAAAACAGAGGAACAACATTTCATCTCTTACACTCTTATACCTTACACGTTAGTACCTTCAGAAATATTCAGAAAAACAGTTTGACGTCTACCTGTAATTCGAAAATTCTCGTATAATATCGTTAAACACGGATACGTACACCCATGGAAGGAAGTGGTTGGACAGTTTCCGTATAGCAACGGATTGAAAGTGTCCAACCTTTACATTCTTCAGTGTACGTAGCGTTGGCAGAGTGGCGGATACATATGACCATCTTGTATGTTTTATGTATTTAATTAGCTATAGACATAGAGAGAATACATAAAATTGGTTTTCGGTGAATTTTATCTCTTTAATAGATACTACTTTATCCAAATATAAGTGCCGCATATTATAACTGGGCTAACAATGAATATTTCCACAATCATAGTACAGAGAAAGTCATTTTAAGCCAGAGTATTACTATTTTTAAACCTACTGCACCTGTCAAAAGCCTTATTAGGAATTCATGTGCAATGGATTTAAAAATAATAATTTTCTGGCTTTATTAAAATGACTTTCTTTGTACTATGATTGTGGAAATGTTCGACCAGTTATATGCAGCACTTAAATTTGGATGAAGTAGTATTAGGAAGATAATATCTACAAAAACCGAGAATACATAAATCGCTCTATGTTCCACTCGGCCGTGGAAACCCTGTATATTACACAGCAGCTCGTTTTGTTTCGCCAAGTTGTAAAATAGAATGCCTTACCGTTCAGGTAATCAAAGTAGTAGAGAGTAAAAATAAGTAAAACGAAATAAATACTGTGCAAGCTAAAGAAAAGCGCCTATACAGTCTTGAACATTATCTATATGTTCCTGTAATAGTTGACCGATCATACCATGCTAAGAATTCATTTTAGATGTAATGATTGTGTGCTGATTTTTGATAAAACTGTATCTTTAGAATGTTCAGCGTGTCAATTAATTGAATCGTATGAAATTAGATGTTGGTTGCTTGAGTGGTTGCATATGTTCTCTAGCTCTCTAGCTAACTTAAAAACTAAAACTCGAAATTTGGTTCTCTATTTTCTTTCTGCTACTATAACTGTTTGGTTTAACTGTATTTGGCGATGGAAAATGTTGTAGTTCTTCGGGATCTAAGTAATACATTTCTTCAATTCATTTTATTGTTTTTAGCAAATTGTATTTAGATTAAGACTACAATTTTTAAGTATAAGCGCTAAAGTAATGACGATAAAAAGGTTAGTAGTAATTTTCTTTCTCTATATGTTTAGTTCAAATTTTAGTATTAGTAATTAAAAATGTATTGATTCCCACGTCTGACATACTGTAAAATATGATTATGAGCCACATTTCCGTGTAGAAATATTATACTAAGTACACAAAGTTTGTCAAATGTATCAACTCATTATATATATGTATGTATATCGAAGAATTAATTTGGTGCACTAACAATTCAAGAATCTCTCTTCCCTGACTCATTATGTACATTTATTTCATCAATATTTGTTTAATTGTTATTTTCGTTCTGTATCTTTTTCGATTTTCTTGAAAAATTTGCTACTAAAAACCCGTTACCTAATTTCGGTAGCTGTTTTTCTTTAACTCTACTACTGCGTGGAGTGTATGCGCTCATAGATGAATATATGTATGTATGTATGTACACATTCGATGTCACTTACCGATCCTGGGTGTGATAGAAATGCCTATGTTTTAGATTTTATGGCTTCTCCAAGATTCATAAGCATTTTTTCGTTTGAAAGTCACTTTTTTGCTATAATGCGTTGTCCCAAGTTTTTTATAAAGTTTTGCGCGATTTTGCCACATTATATTGACATTTAGGTCAAAATTATCTTCTTGGTCACTCATACAATGTTTTGATCTTTCAGCCTCGTACTGTAAGTAAAACAGCAGCTTTTGGTAACTGTACATATAACGACATATTCTTTTTTTGTTCTTATATTCTTAGGTGGAGAATGTTTACATTTACTACATTTCGTTCGGTTATTTTTGAAAACATCATCTTTCTGGATCTAATATCTAAGTTTTGGCCGTGTAAAACTCTTGGTATGTATTGCCATCGTCTGCTTCGCTCTGCAATAGGATAAATAATGGAGTCTAATATACATAATGTTGTAATAGTATATAACAATTACAAAATTAGCTTTTTAAAAATCGATGCTCTCTTATTGTGAATATTAAATAAACTAATTAAAACATTTTTCATCTAGACGAGACGTTGTAGAACTAAGACTAAAGGAACAGAAAAGCTATCTCAAAGAAGTAATTTTCAATATTTTTATCCTCAAAAAGAATTAATTGGAATGAAGGATGTCGCCACAATGGACATGGAAAAGTCTTGCTGCTGTTTCATCTATTTTATTAAGTTGAACGTCTTAATTATCCGTTAATTTTAATTTTGAATGGCTCCCGTTAAGACAATGGTGGCGAAAGTCGTACATAATTTCCTTCCGAAAGGAATTTGTTCGCAGATTGAACGGCTTTACTAGACAGTGGCGTAGCTAAAAACTTTGATCAGGTTTTTTCCTTTATGAAGTAGTAGTATTATCTGATTATCTGATTTGATCTGCCAAGTTGTGTATGTAGCGGTAGCATTACTACGACAAGAAGTTTGTTAGAGTATAGCTGGTTCTAACTAATAACCTGTAACTCAGAATCAAAGAGGTAACCTACACACCTACTGTGTTTATACACGCCATTTTTGGGCCTTATT
>SMLS01078076.1:0-11942 GCA_004785975.1 Popillia japonica
TCCTGGCCTGAACTGGTTATTATAACTTGGAAATCGCTTGGTTTCCTCGTTCTGTCTCCGCGACCGATGACGATTTCAAGTCTCCCTCGTTCTAAAATCATCTTGTTTCAGTTATAATTGGATCTATCGTACGTGACCTAGTCTTATCGTTTGCGAAAAACCTGAAGGGTTCGTTCTTTTTCTCATCATATACTTTTTTCTTTCACGCAGAGGTTGGAAAATAAGGAGAAGAAACGACGTTCGTATAAAAGTAATCATCATAGTGAAACCAAGAAGGTGAAATGCTCGACAAAACTGTGGTAGATGTCACAAGTAATAAGCAAACAGAACAAATGGAGAACGATAGTCGTTTATTTCGACGAGTTTAGAATTTTTTCGAGCTATTAGAAAGTAGGAAATAGACATTCTGCGGATGACGATTATAACTGATTACATTATTTCCAACTGTCAAAATATTTTTTGCAAGTTTATACATATGAATGATTTTCTCATTTAATGTAGTCACAAGAAAATTCTGACGATGGATAGGGGATGGATTAGAAGATTCTTTAGTTATATACTAGGTAAATGCCTGCGTGGGCAAAAATGTTTTTAATGTGTGGGCATTATATTGAGTGTGCAGTGTAGGAGTGTAGTGCTCTATGTATTTATTGAAAAATTGAATGTCGAATCAAATCAATAATTTAATTAAACAAAACAATAGAAATATTAATTGCTGATATAAAAAAGTGTTAAATGTACCTATATCTAGAATCTTCGTTATTAAGTTAATATTAGATAGCAGTACCAACCGTTAAAATTAAGTTAAAAGTGTAGACTATATTTTGTCTGGATATCACATAGCAAACACACTCCTGCATTAATTATTCATCAGAGTTAGAAATTTCATTTCTGAATTTTCCACTAGAGTTATTACGAAATTTATATTAGGTTTGCTTTCCCCACATCTGTCTTCATTAAATACTAATTTGCTGAGAGATTAACACATATTGTGTAATTTCCGGCGCAATAATATTTTGTTAAGTATAATCTTCTAAATACTATGAAATCACCAGCATAAACTTTGTGTGGGATAATTTTCGACAAAATTTTAACTCTCTATCAACTTAACTGTAAGGACTTATGTATACCATTGAGGCAGTATATTGCACAGTCTACTTCTAATTGACATTATTAAATTATTTGAAGTGGAATTTTGAATTCTCTTCTAATTCATTTATTTCAGTTAAGTCTTCTACGGCACCCGGGTTGAATAATTGAATTAAAATAAAATACATACGTTTGCAAAACAGTTTTGTAAGGGATTTGTTCATTTTTAAAATCTGAATTAGAAGCTAAAATTAATTTTCATCCAATTTGGCTATTTAATTGATTAACTACTATTAAATGTGTGGCGTCCTTGTAGGATCGACTGATTGCGGCTTTCCGTTTATTTTATCAAAGGAGTAGTATAAGATATTTAGAATGACATCTTGTACAGAACAAAAATATTTTGCTACCTGTAGGATGTTGGTACTTTTTTTTGTTTTAAATTATGTAACAACTGAAGACACTGACACTAGATTATATAACACTATATTATTAAGAAATCTGTAATAGAAATTTCGTTTTTCTATGTCGTTTTTCTTCAGTTGTATATGACACTGTCATGTCTGGGTTTGTTAAATTAATAAGGGAAGACCTGTTATTAAAATGCTCCTGAACTAAAAAATTACAGTTATGTCATAGAAGGACCTTGATCGTTCAAACAATATAATTAATAGACATAATTTTTAACTTTAAAAACATGAAATTACTGTAATTTAGAAGACGTGCATGTTAAACTTTAAGGAAACTAGCTATGTCCACCCGGCCTTTCACGATACCTAAGATAAAATAATACGAGTAATACATCTTAAAGTCTTCTTTTATTAGTTTTAATAATTTATGACGCAAACAAGTTTATTTAGAACCTATTTTATGATTAGAAACAAATAGCAACGCAAATTACAGTAAATATTGTCAATTATATCTGACAATGACTCAATCGATTTATAGATCATGAAAATAATTCTGCAAGTATTCTTGCTAGACGTTGATTGTTGTTTATTGGTAAGGTATTTATTGTTTTATATAGATAGAGTGTTTAGCACGTTTGTTGTGCAGTCATTGCAAATACAAAATACAAAGACAAACTTGCATTTTCATCGCCTTCTGTATACTTCCTAGATTATATTCCTTACGTAAGTTTAAAACAAATTTAGAGCCCCCTTTGTTCGTTTGTCAATTTTTGTTTTTTCGTCCATGTTAATTACCACATTAGTTTCGAAACCTCGACGATTATAAAACTCTTAAACAATTTTCCGTATGGAGATGCTGAAAATGATCCAGTAGTATCTACAAATTGTATATGTATATACATTTTTTTCATTTATTACGACTCGCGAAAATATATCGACTTCCATTTATATGCGTAAAATGAATGGAATGTATAGCATGTGTATGTACATTAAAGAATGTGGAAGATTTGCGTGCAATGTTCGTTTGCAATTTTATTCACATGACTGCTATTTGTGCAGAGCTCGTATTTGAATATTTGTAACCGAAACTCACGTCAACAATTTCAGATTTTGTGGTTCCTATTTGCATATGCTTGCGTGCGATTTGCAGTTTACTATACCAGATGTTCGTATACATAAATGTGTCTACAGTTTTAAAGTTAAACATATAATAAATAGAATAAAAAACCGATCGTTAAATCGCTTTCTACTACTGGGTATCAGCAAACATTAGCAAACGTATTGAAAAATTGACTTGGAGATATAAAATATGGTTGATTATACTTCCTTTAATTGGGTCAACTCGGAAATGTTTTATTTTCAAAATAAAATGATGCGGATTACATTAATCGCATAATTTGCGGTGCGGCAACATCGTCTTCTTTGATACACAACTGTTTTTCCCCGCTAATGGAAACATGCATTGACTATTGCTTTACCAAAATATGTTGATTCATCCGAGATTTGGCACTTAAGAACCAAAGATTTTAGAAAAAATAGTGCAAATGCAAATGCAAATAATAATGGGATTATCAGGTGCGTTACTTATGGTGAAATTGTGATATATGCTAACGATATGCAATTGTTACGGTCTTTCGCCAAGTACGAGTAGCCGACGGTTGTGGATTGCATTAATCGTAATCGTGCACTTGCCCTGAGCAGAAATTTGAGCATTAATACCAGTGTGTGGCAGCTGAGAATGTTTGGCAAGATTAGAATATGTAATCACTTAAATAGCGAAGTCAATGTAATTCTTGGTATTCAAGCTATTTGCTGAGAACACGGTGATCAATGTTGATCTGATACTGAGCACTACTGTCAGATATAAGCGCCAAGTTACAAGGTTTAATTAAAAAAGTTGTGTCTTTACCGCGCAGTTCTTGCCACTAATACTAAAACCAGGTTGTATGATGCTCTTGTGCCGTCACAATTTGGATCGGAACACATAACTCCTTTATCAGGTTCATATACGGTCTTGGTAAGTTTGAGCACGTATCATTTAAATTAGTTGAATTGGAATAGCTAAACACGAAAAACCGAAGACTTGTCCAGTGTCTTTGTCCTTATCATAAAATTTTAACGGAAAAGACACCTCTGTACTTACACAAAAAATTAGATTTAGTACTGATATATAGGTATACACAATTTAATTACCAGATTTTGGGAGTTAATATCTCCACCTCCACATAGCACTTCACTTTTCGAATGATCATTTTTATTTGCACTATACCATAACTACAATAATATACCCGAGAAGTTAAAGGCGTTTCTCATCAACGTGTTCAGATCCTTCAAGAAATTCAGTTTGCAGAAACTAAACTCAATCATGCGTGGGTTTGTGTAGTATACACACCACTAGTTTTCAAGGACGATTGTATTGGTGTTTCGAATAATTAGGTGCAACGAGATTAAATATAAATTTATAAGACGTGTATGTGTGGGAAGGGGGACTGTGTGCTGTAACTAGTGTAAGTTGGGCTGAGCATTTTATACCTTGCTATATTTTTAATCTATTATTTATGGGGAGAATTAAAAACAAACTTGCTTGAATTCCTCTTTTGAGGTTGAACAATCTTATGTATATCCTTGTTAATTTAAGTTGAAATTTAAGTACATATTTTATCTTATAGTTTTATTTAATAAACAGAAAAAAAATACGACGTAGCTTTATAGATGTGCAGTTATACAATTGCAGCGGCTTCCAAGTTGTATTGATTGTCAAATCACTTCTGCAACTCGTGCTATGTATGTGTTTGTGTGTAAATGTGTATCTGCATGCTTTGTTACAATACTACCTGAACGTCAGAAATGTAATAATTGCGCTAGCAATAAATAGTACTCGAGCTTGGAACTGGCCCAGGAGCGACGTCCCACAATCACTACAGCCAGTTTTGGAACGCCGCATCTCTAGTTTCTTCGTAACATGAGATGGGTATCTTATCAGTGCGACAACCAAGTTTGTTTGACTCAATATTGTTCTCAAAATAAGAATTTCGACCAGTTGGTGGGGTTATTCTTTCAATTTCAATTATTTACGAATATGATCCTTTCCTATGTATGTACTAGTAATTACACTCCAAGAATGCTATTTCTTAAATTGTTGCTAATTTAATGGGTAGTGTACTTTCAGACAAAATGCTAACATTTTTGTTAATGCAAACTCTCTAAAGTCACATTGAAAAGTCCCCCTTATAAGGAATCATATGGAGGCTTTATAAAGAAGAAATAACTTCTTTCGGAATTATATATTCGTTAAATGTTAAACACCATACATTACTTCCAACAGCTTATGTCTCACGCATGGGTTCCTACCTAGCTTGGAAAAAGTAATGTGTTATCTACAGCTGAGCTGAACAGAAGATAACCGCTCAATTACGATGAAACCCCGATACACTTTACCCGAAAACCGCGATAACGTTTCACGTTAAAATGGGGGTCTCGTTAAAAGCCACGGGTCGAGTATTTCAAGCAGAGGGTGCGATGTTATAAATTTCTACAAAGCTACGTGTATGCCTCGTTTTATGCACGTACCTATATAGTGGCGGCATGATGTATTTCGAACGATATAATGTAACAGAATATCTGAAAATGACTCTGCGTAGTTGGAGCTTCTAGGTTATTTGAAATTAAGAAATACATTTTATTACAAATAGTTCAGATAGAAACAAGAAAGATGGTTGATGGATAGAAATGCACTGTGAAATTTGTTCTACAAATATACAGGGTGTTAGGCTGGCTATACATAGACGGTTTCTACAACTAAAAATAAGCAAAAAAGCTTATATAAACATATGTCCTATGGTTCGTTACTGAGTTACAGCCACTTGAAGCTTTTATTATTTTATTTTAAAAAGGTTACAGAAAACGAGAGTTTTTAATCATAACAAATGTTCAGTGACCTCCACGGGAGGCAACACACTGCTGAGCTCGTCCTATCATGGACTGCCCGGCGCGCTCAAAAATTCCTGGTGTATTTCGAATTTTCTGGCATCCATCTTCCACTCTACGTTGAAGATATATTTTGAATTGGAGTAGAATATGCCATAGATTTTAAATGTTCCCATACGTAAAAATCGAGAGGATTTAAATCGGGAGATCGTGCAGGCTACGCTACAGGTCCACCGCAACCAATCCATCTTCCAGGGTATACGGCATTTAAAAATTCGCGTGCTGTGTGACTGAAGTGAGCCTGTGCACAGACGTGCATGAACCACATGCGTCCTCTAGCATTTAGTGGAACATCGTCCACCAACCTGGTAAGTCGTTTTCTAAAAAATAACTATAATTCTATACAAAAGGACCAATCAAGAAGTCGTTGAGCAGTTCGTGCTTTTTGTTTTCAGTCGTGACAGTTGATTAAGTCATTTGTGATTAGTACTGTTTTCTAATTAATAGTACAAAATGGCAGATTATTCTTTCGAAGAAATGTCCGACATGCATTTAATGTATGGTTTGGCACATTGTAAGAGAATAGAAGCAAGAAGACTTTACGCAGACCATTTCCTAAACCGACGTTTACCAAATGAAAAAACTTTCGGAAGGCTTTATATTAGATTAAGGGAAACAGGATCCTTCATTCTTGGAGGAACGTGTGTTGGATCGTTTTGAAGAAAATGCAGGTGCTAGTCCTCGAAGAATGGCATTGGCGGAAGTTGTCGATCATGTGAGTGTATGGCGGATTTTAAGAACTAATCAGCTTTATCCGTACCACCTGCAAAGAGTACAAGGACTTAGTGAGAATGACCATTCCCATCAGGAGAAACTTACTGTGTTTGGTTGTCACAGTCATGCGCTGCCGATCGTCTCTTTCTGACGTGTGTGCTCTTTAGTGATGAAGCTGGCTTTACAAGAGGTGGTATCGTCAATTTTCATAATTTACACCAATGGCAACAAGAAAACCCTCATGCTATTATTCAGTCCAGACATCAAGCGCAGTTTTCATTAAATGTGTGGGCAGGAATTATCAACGACTACTGGATTGGTCCTTTTGTACTTCCCCGACGAGTTTCTGGGTAGAATTATCGTTATTTTTTAGAAAACGACTTATAATAATAATAATAATACGTTTATTGTCTATAAGATACTTACATGTGTATACAACTCGTCAAGTGAAAAATTAAAGATTTATTATTTAAACACATTAGTTTAACGCTAGGATACAATTCTACTTAAAAGAAATAATCAAATACAAATTAATTCAAATTAAAAACAAAAAAAAAATCGTTAAAATACATAGCAACACAACAATACTCCAAAATATTGATGATAAATAATAGTCCAGGTTTGCAGGACGATGTTCCACTAAATGTTAGAGGACGCATGTGGTTCATGCACGACGGCACACCGGCTCACCTCAGTCACACAGCACGTGAATATTTAAATGCCATGTATCCTGGAAGATGGATTGGTCGCGGTGGACCTGTAGCGTGGCCTGCGCGGTCTTCCGAGATTTACGTATAGGAACATTTAAAATCTATGGTATATTCTACTCCAATTCAAAATATTGAAGATCTTCAACGTAGAGTGGAAGATGGATGCCAGCAAATTCGAAATACACCAGGAATTTTTCAGCGCGCCAGGCAGTCCATGATACGAGGAGCTCAGCAGTGTGGTTCTTCCCGTAGAAGTCATTATGAACTATTGTTAATATTTACATTAAAAACACCCGTTTTCTGTAACCTTTTTTAAAATAAAATAATGAAAAACTTCTAGTGTCTGTAACTCAATAACGAACCATTTTAGGATATATATATATATATATATTTATATAAACTTTTTTGCGTACTTTTTTTGCGTATTTTTAGCTGTAGAAACCGTCTATGTATAGCCAGCCAAACATTTTTGTAACACCCTGTATTGGGTTGGTAAAAACTGTGGTAAATATAAAAGAACTCCTCCATTTTAGTTGGAGGTATCATGTTGACAAGAAAATATAGCAATTGGAGATGACCTATAAGTTTAATATTTGTTCATATTAATCATTCCTGTCCAATAATTGTTACATTATTGCAATACCTCCATGCGACTTATCCTTCGAGGCACTCCAACGATGGTAAGCGCGTTACTAGTCGTCGTCCGCATTCAATTTTTCGTTACCCAACCGCATCAAAGTGTTACATAAATTTGCTGATATTAGCAACCATCTAGACAAGGCGAATGCTGCTAACAATATACGATCATCGACCTCGTTTAGGTAAGATTCTAAGGTAATTAGAGAGGAAGACCCAACATGAACATAATGTAAATGTTTTTGTTTTTGAGAAGAATAATTCTAATTCTGATTTGCTGGAAATTTATGTGATGCATTCGTCCTCCCAAGAAATCTTTTAAAGTTTAATCGGTTAGGCAAAATTCAGAAGCGACTGCTTCAAATGACCGTTACTAAGAAAATATTAAGATGAGTTAAATGTATCTTATTCTAGGAGTTTCTTAAGATTCAAATATACTCTTCCGTAAATGACCGCCATTATCTTCAGTGCATTCTTCTAATTGTCTAACAAATTTTTGAATAATATTTTGGAGAGTAAGACGTGAGATAGCATTACTGTCATTTCTAATTTTAATTTTCGATTATCTTAAAGTTTGGGATTTATTCATAAACACTTTGAGTTCTAAGCACCCCCAAAGGAAATAATCTAAAACTGAAAGATTTGGGAATCGTGCTGGCCATGGAATCCTACAATATCTTGAAATGAGTCTTTTTGGAAACGGTTCTCTTAAAATGCCCATATCTATTCTCGCTGTATGGTACACCGTCTGTTTGAAACCGGTAATATCCCATTTCTTCTTCTTGCGGTAAAAGAAATGTCTGTCGCATTAATTGTTACCATTTGACCATTCTCTCCAAAAAAGTAAGGCCCAATTATTATGGACAATGGCACTCCATACAGTTACTTTCGGTCAGTAACGGCAATTGTGCCTATTTACACCGTTGATATAGAAATGTTCTTCGTCAACCATAAAAAGGTTATTTTCTACAAAATGCAAGCCTGTTAATCGTATCTTGATGATTTAATTCCAGAGTAATTGCGATGTTATGTTGATGAAAATTCATGCGTTTTAGCATTCTTTTCGTACTTCGCTTACTCAAACCAAGAACAGATACATATTTAGCAGCCGATATTTCTGGACTACTAAGAATTACATTTCTTACTCCTTCTTCGTTGCGTTCATTGCAGGCTGAGTTTGGTCTGCCAGTACAATTTTTGTCTGAAATAGATCTTAATTTTTTCCATTTGTTGCACCAACTCAAAATAGTCTCACGCTGAGAGCATCGACGGATATTAACATGACGTGGAAACACCTTTGAACAAGGATCACTGAATCAAAACGGATAAATTTCCATTTTCACAACTGTCAACAATTCTATCAAAATTTCCAAAGTCTGCTTATATTTTTAAATGTATTTTTATTCAAAATAATCAATTCGCTTTTGTATTATTAGTGAAGTAAAATGGGTAATACATTTTGCCGGACCCAATATACAGAGCTTTCATTTAGAATCGAAACCCACATGATCTCTGACGTAAGATGACGTAAATAATATGCTGGTAAAGCAAGAAATATCCCCAAGCTATCTAATCGGCCTAACCTTGAAAATTTAAAACGCAGAGTAAGTATTTGTTTAGATAAAAACTGAAACCACTTTCAACATTTATTATAACTATTTTTCCATTACTTAGTTGTGATTATTTACAATTTAAACCTAACCTGTAAAATTTTAATTGTCAATATATGTAAATATAAAGTTCCGTAGGAGTTTTATTTTTAAAAATATGTGTTACCATATTGTTAAATGGGTTGCATATCTAAAAGAGGTGACGTGGGTTTCGGTATTAAATGAAAGCCCTTTACTTAAGCCCTTTATTTAAGTTCATTGCGTTGATAAAGTTCTGTCTGTGACATGAGTCTTCGGTCGTAATAGAAAAGCTGACACTAGAATGCAAACCGAAACCAGACACAGGAATGAGGATAGTTCCGTCAAAGATTGTGGTTTGCTTACAGAAAAACTAGCTGCGTTGCGATACAGAATAACATGTGTTTTGGATATTGAGTGGCAAAATTAATTTAGCCAGTTTTCAAAATAGAATATTTAGAAAATGGGAGCAGTGCACGACGCGGTTTTAATGGCATAAACGCGCTCAAAACTGATATACATATAATCAATTTTTCAACATTCACAAATGGCTGCCAAATTTGAAAGGAGAATACTGTATCTGGTATGTTCCTATTTTAATTATTTGCAAAGTATATCGTGATAAATAATATTCTATTGACATTTAGTAGAACGTGTAAGAGATAGTTATAATAATTATTAATAAAAATTAAGCGATAAATAATATAAAATATGATAATATATTTTTTTAATTTTTATTTGCAAAACTGCTCCTGTTGCCATAAAAATTCTGAGCCATAATGAAGTTTCTTTCTGCTGTATACGAGGAAGTCGATAACAGAAAGAAGTGTATTGATATTTTTATGGATTTATCTAAGGCATATTTGATATGGTGGACCACAGTTTACTACTAGACAAGTTATTTAATGCATAATGGGCTCCAGTCTCTCGCGTGTAGGAAGCAAGTTGTTGCGATTAATGTTCAAATCTCTTCAAAATTAGCTGGACTACAGCTATTCCGCAGGGTTCCATTCTGGGACCACTACTTTTTATTCTGTTTGCGAATGATCTTTCAAATGTCAGAACTGCAGGAAACCTGGTTATGTATGCTGATGATAATAGTTACTGTCTCTCAGATGAAAACGTGGATAGTCTACTTACGAATATGCAACTAATGTTAAATAATTTTGTTGACTGGTTTGGACGCAATAGTTTGCATTTGAATAGAACTAAGACAGTATTTATGAATTTTACGCCGAAGAAACGGGATATGACAGAGAGTTATTTACTAAGATTTCAACATCAATCCATTTAGCAGATATCTACTATGAAATTCTTGGGTATTCACATTGATTCTGATTTGGGTTGGTCGACTTATAACTACCTCATAATAGAGACTCGGACCGTGGAAGCCTTCGATATCATTTGCCGTATTAGATGTTTTACTTCTGAAAGCAAAAAATTAAGTAGGGCAATGGAATTTCACATATATTCACTTCTTTAAACTAATGACTTCAACAGATCTCCTATATCCTTAAACATACTATCAAAACGTGCGTGGTTTCCGCTTCAAAACTCATGCTTTTTATACTAGCGGTTGTGAACTTTCATTCGAAGTAGTGATTGTCACCGAAACGTACACTCGTGGAAAGTAAAGATTGAACAGTTTTCATATAACAACGTATTGAAAGTGTCCAATCTTTACTTTCTAGGAGTGGACATAGTTAAATATGTTAATATCTTCTTCGGAACGATTTCCCGACTTATATACAGTTACTGCGATAGACAGCTTAGTCTGATTAGCAACAGTAAGACAGGTGGTGTTGTTTTAATAGATTTCACCCAAGAAGTTATTTGCCCTACTGTAGATACTTCTAATTTGTCAAATATCGCAGCTTCAACTGATATAATCATTTGCAATTACTTTGTTTGTTCGTTTGCATTTTATATCGGTGCAGCGTATACCGTAAACGAAATATTTTAATTGGGATGCGTTAGCAACCGCTAAACTAGACAAACAGGGGTAAAAAGCAGCACTTATCACACCTTTGTAAATACTATTACTTGAAGACCATAACAGATAGAATAGTGTTCTCTCTGACTTTTCTAGTGAAAATTTCATGTTCTACACAAAAGGGTGACAATTATCGCCATAGCTTACGTCGTCAAGGCTGCGTCTGCGAAAACAGGATAAATATCATGAAAACGTTACTTCTTTCGCGAACGCAGCCTTAACGGCGCAAGCTATCAAAAACTTGCAAGACCTTCTTTGTAGAGCATGAATCTTTCTGCGAAAAAGTTCTAAAGAGCATTATTCTATCTGTTATGGTCTTGTACCAGATGGTTCTCTATTCTTACTGTATCTAGGACTCCAATGAAAATATTTCGTTTGCTATGTACCTCCAAATATCATTGTAACTGATCACGAGCATTTTACGGGTGCCTTTAAAGTGGTGCATCTTGATACAACAATTTTACTTGTTGGTGATTTCAATCTTTCACAGTAGATCGATTCTGACTTTTCTTGTCCAAGAATGCTCGTTTTACGCACTTTTTGCAGCTTAACGGATTTTTGACAACATAATACTATGCTAAATATCAAGAACAGAGTTTTTACAATTAGTGTTATGTGATATCGTTGATTGTCAAGTAAGTAAGTCATGATTTGTAATATACATACATATATACAATACAAACACACGAAATATACAATATTACAGCTTCGACGTTTCGTCAGTAATATAAGTTCCTTTTTTAGGAGCAGAGAGTAGATAGGAGTACCAGGTCAC
>SMLS01078077.1:0-11967 GCA_004785975.1 Popillia japonica
TCCTGGCCTGAACTGGTTATTATAACTTGGAAATCGCTTGGTTTCCTCGTTCTGTCTCCGCGACCGATGACGATTTCAAGTCTCCCTCGTTCTAAAATCATCTTGTTTCAGTTATAATTGGATCTATCGTACGTGACCTAGTCTTATCGTTTGCGAAAAACCTGAAGGGTTCGTTCTTTTTCTCATCATATACTTTTTTCTTTCACGCAGAGGTTGGAAAATAAGGAGAAGAAACGACGTTCGTATAAAAGTAATCATCATAGTGAAACCAAGAAGGTGAAATGCTCGACAAAACTGTGGTAGATGTCACAAGTAATGAGCAAACAGAACAAATGGAGAACGATAGTCGTTTATTTCGACGAGTTTAGAATTTTTTCGAGCTATTAGAAAGTAGGAAATAGACATTCTGCGGATGACGATTATAACTGATTACATTATTCCCAACTGTCAAAATATTTTTTGCAACTTTATACATATGAATGATTTTCTCATTTAATGTAGTCACAAGAAAATTCTGACGATGGATAGGGGATGGATTAGAAGATTCTTTAGTTATATACTAGGTAAATGCCTGCGTGGGCAAAAATGTTTTTAATGTGTGGGCATTATATTGAGTGTGCAGTGTAGGAGTGTAGTGCTCTATGTATTTATTGAAAAATTGAATGTCGAATCAAATCAATAATTTAATTAAACAAAACAATAGAAATATTAATTGCTGATATAAAAAAGTGTTAAATGTACCTATATCTAGAATCTTCGTTATAGTTAGTTAGTATATTAGTTAATATTAGATAGCAGTACCAACCGTTAAAATTAAGTTAAAAGTATAGACTATATTTTGTCTGGATATCACATAGCAAACACACTCCTGCATTAATTATTCATCAGAGTTAGAAATTTCATTTCTGAATTTTCCACTAGAGTTATTACGAAATTTATATTAGGTTTGCTTTCCCCACATCTGTCTTCATTAAATACTAATTTGCTGAGAGATTAACACATATTGTGTAATTTCCGGCGCAATAATATTTTGTTAAGTATAATCTTCTAAATACTATGAAATCACCAGCATAAACTTTGTGTGGGATAATTTTCGACAAAATTTTAACTCTCTATCAACTTAACTGTAAGGACTTATGTATACCATTGAGGCAGTATATTGCACAGTCTACTTCTAATTGACATTATTAAATTATTTGAAGTGGAATTTTGAATTCTCTTCTAATTCATTTATTTCAGTTAAGTCTTCTACGGCACCCGGGTTGAATAATTGAATTAAAATAAAATACATACGTTTGCAAAACAGTTTTGTAAGGGATTTGTTCATTTTTAAAATCTGAATTAGAAGCTAAAATTAATTTTCATCCAATTTGGCTATTTAATTGATTAACTACTATTAAATGTGTGGCGTCCTTGTAGGATCGACTGATTGCGGCTTTCCGTTTATTTTATCAAAGGAGTAGTATAAGATATTTAGAATGACATCTTGTACAGAACAAAAATATTTTGCTACCTGTAGGATGTTGGTACTTTTTTTTGTTTTAAATTATGTAACAACTGAAGACACTGACATTAGATTATATAACACTATATTATTAAGAAATCTGTAATAGAAATTTCGTTTTTCTATGTCGTTTTTCTTCAGTTGTATATGACACTGTCATGTCTGGGTTTGTTAAATTAATAAGGGAAGACCTGTTATTAAAATGCTCCTGAACTAAAAAATTACAGTTATGTCATAGAAGGACCTTGATCGTTCAAACAATATAATTAATAGACATAATTTTTAACTTTAAAAACATGAAATTACTGTAATTTAGAAGACGTGCATGTTAAACTTTAAGGAAACTATGTCCACCCGGCCTTTCACGATACCTAAGATAAAATAATACGAGTAATACATCTTAAAGTCTTCTTTTATTAGTTTTAATAATTTATGACGCAAACAAGTTTATTTAGAACCTATTTTATGATTAGAAACAAATAGCAACGCAAATTACAGTAAATATTGTCAATTATATCTGACAATGACTCAATCGATTTATAGATCATGAAAATAATTCTGCAAGTATTCTTGCTAGACGTTGATTGTTGTTTATTGGTAAGGTATTTATTGTTTTATATAGATAGAGTGTTTAGCACGTTTGTTGTGCAGTCATTGCAAATACAAAATACAAAGACAAACTTGCATTTTCATCGCCTTCTGTATACTTCCTAGATTATATTCCTTACTTAGAAGTAAGTTTAAAACAAATTTAGAGCCCCCTTTGTTCGTTTGTCAATTTTTGTTTTTTCGTCCATGTTAATTACCACATTAGTTTCGAAACCTCGACGATTATAAAACTCTTAAACAATTTTCCGTATGGAGATGCTGAAAATGATCCAGTAGTATCTACAAATTGTATATGTATATACATTTTTTTCATTTATTACGACTCGCGAAAATATATCGACTTCCATTTATATGCGTAAAGTGAATGGAATGTATAGCATGTGTATGTACATTAAAGAATGTGGAAGATTTGCGTGCAATGTTCGTTTGCAATTTTATTCACATGACTGCTATTTGTGCAGAGCTCGTATTTGAATATTTGTAACCGAAACTCACGTCAACAATTTCAGATTTTGTGGTTCCTATTTGCATATGCTTGCGTGCGATTTGCAGTTTACTATACCAGATGTTCGTATACATAAATGTGTCTACAGTTTTAAAGTTAAACATATAATAAATAGAATAAAAAACCGATCGTTAAATCGCTTTCTACTACTGGGTATCAGCAAACATTAGCAAACGTATTGAAAAATTGACTTGGAGATATAAAATATGGTTGATTATACTTCCTTTAATTGGGTCAACTCGGAAATGTTTTATTTTCAAAATAAAATGATGCGGATTACATTGATCGCATAATTTGCGGTGCGGCAACATCGTCTTCTTTGATACACAACTGTTTTTCTCCGCTAATGGAAACATGCATTGACTATTGCTTTACCAAAATATGTTGATTCATCCGAGATTTGGCACTTAAGAACCAAAGATTTTAGAAAAAATAGTGCAAATGCAAATGCAAATAATAATGGGATTATCAGGTGCGTTACTTATGGTGAAATTGTGATATATGCTAACGATATGCAATTGTTACGGTCTTTCGCCAAGTACGAGTAGCCGACGGTTGTGGATTGTATTAATCGTAATCGTGCACTTGCCCTGAGCAGAAATTTGAGCATTAATACCAGTGTGTGGCAGCTGAGAATGTTTGGCAAGATTAGAATATGTAATCACTTAAATAGCGAAGTCAATGTAATTCTTGGTAATCAAGCTATTTGCTGAGAACACGGTGATCAATGTTGATCTGATACTGAGCACTACTGTCAGATATAAGCGCCAAGTTACAAGGTTTAATTAAAAAAGTTGTGTCTTTACCGCGCAGTTCTTGCCACTAATACTAAAACCAGGTTGTATGATGCTCTTGTGCCGTCACAATTCGGATCGGAACACATAACTCCTTTATCAGGTTCATATACGGTCTTGGTAAGTTTGAGCACGTATCATTTAAATTAGTTGAATTGGAATAGCTAAACACGAAAAACCGAAGACTTGTCCAGTGTCTTTGTCCTTATCATAAAATTTTAACGGAAAAGACAGCTCTGTACTTACACAAAAAATTAGATTTGGTACTGATATATAGGTATACACAATTTAATTACCAGATTTTGGGAGTTAATATCTCCACCTCCACATAGCACTTCACTTTTCGAATGATCATTTTTATTTGCACTATACCATAACTACAATAATATACCCGAGAAGTTAAAGGCGTTTCTCATCAACGTGTTCAGATCCTTCAAGAAATTCAGTTTGGAGAAACTAAACTCAATCATGCGTGGGTTTGTGTAGTATACACACCACTAGTTTTCAAGGACGATTGTTGTGGTGTTTCGAATAATTAGGTGCAACGAGATTAAATATAAATTTATAAGACGTGTATGTGTGGGAAGGGGGACTGTGTGCTGTAACTAGTGTAAGTTGGGCTGAGCATTTTATACCTTGCTATATTTTTAATCTATTATTTATGGGGAGAATTAAAAACAAACTTGCTTGAATTCCTCTTTTGAGGTTGAACAATCTTATGTATATCCTTGTTAATTTAAGTTGAAATTTAAGTACATATTTTATCTTATAGTTTTATTTAATAAACAGAAAAAAAATACGACGTAGCTTTATAGATGTGCAGTTATACAATTGCAGCGGCTTCCAACTTGTATTGATTGTCAAATCACTTCTGCAACTCGTGCTATGTATGTGTTTGTGTGTAAATGTGTATCTGCATGCTTTGTTACAATACTACCTGAACGTCAGAAATGTAATAATTGCGCTAGCAATAAATAGTACTCGAGCTTGGAACTGGCCCAGGAGCGACGTCCCACAATCACTACAGCCAGTTTTGGAACGCCGCATCTCTAGTTTCTTCGTAACATGAGATGGGTATCTTATCAGTGCGACAACCAAGTTTGTTTGACTCAATATTGTTCTCAAAATAAGAATTTCGACCAGTTGGTGGGGTTATTCTTTCAATTTCAATTATTTACGAATATGATCCTTTCCTATGTATGTACTAGTAATTACACTCCAAGAATGCTATTTCTTAAATTGTTGCTAATTTAATGGGTAGTGTACTTTCAGACAAAATGCTAACATTTTTGTTAATGCAAACTCTCTAAAGTCACATTGAAAAGTCCCCCTTATAAGGAATCATATGGAGGCTTTATAAAGAAGAAATAACTTCTTTCGGAATTATATATTCGTTAAATGTTAAACACCATACATTACTTCCAACAGCTTATGTCTCACGCATGGGTTCCTACCTAGCTTGGAAAAAGTAATGTGTTATCTACAGCTGAGCTGAACAGAAGATAACCGCTCAATTACGATGAAACCCCGATACACTTTACCCGAAAACCGCGATAACGTTTCACGTTAAAATGGGGGTCTCGTTAAAAGCCACGGGTCGAGTATTTCAAGCAGAGGGTGCGATGTTATAAATTTCTACAAAGCTACGTGTATGCCTCGTTTTATGCACGTACCTATATAGTGGCGGCATGATATATTTCGAACGATATAATGTAACAGAATATCTGAAAATGACTCTGCGTAGTTGGAGCTTCTAGGTTATTTGAAATTAAGAAATACATTTTGTTACAAATAGTTCAGATAGAAACAAGAAAGATGGTTGATGGATAGAAATGCACTGTGAAATTTGTTCTACAAATATACAGGGTGTTAGGCTGGCTATACATAGACGGTTTCTACAACTAAAAATAAGCAAAAAAGCTTATATAAACATATGTCCTATGGTTCGTTACTGAGTTACAGCCACTTGAAGCTTTTATTATTTTATTTTAAAAAGGTTACAGAAAACGAGAGTTTTTAATCATAACAAATGTTCAGTGACCTCCACGGGAGGCAACACACTGCTGAGCTCGTCGTATCATGGACTGCCCGGCGCGCTCAAAAATTCCTGGTGTATTTCGAATTTTCTGGCATCCATCTTCCACTCTACGTTGAAGATATATTTTGAATTGGAGTAGAATATGCCATAGATTTTAAATGTTCCCATACGTAAAAATCGAGAGGATTTAAATCGGGAGATCGTGCAGGCTACGCTACAGGTCCACCGCAACCAATCCATCTTCCAGGGTATACGGCATTTAAAAATTCGCGTGCTGTGTGACTGAAGTGAGCCGGTGCACAGACGTGCATGAACCACATGCGTCCTCTAGCATTTAGTGGAACATCGTCCACCAACCTGGTAAGTCGTTTTCTAAAAAATAACTATAATTCTATACAAAAGGACCAATCAAGAAGTCGTTGAGCAGTTCGTGCTTTTTGTTTTCAGTCGTGACAGTTGATTAAGTCATTTGTGATTAGTACTGTTTTCTAATTAATAGTACAAAATGGCAGATTATTCTTTCGAAGAAATGTCCGACATGCATTTAATGTATGGTTTGGCACATTGTAAGAGAATAGAAGCAAGAAGACTTTACGCAGACCATTTCCTAAACCGACGTTTACCAAATGAAAAAACTTTCGGAAGGCTTTATATTAGATTAAGGGAAACAGGATCCTTCATTCTTGGAGGAACGTGTGTTGGATCGTTTTGAAGAAAATGCAGGTGCTATTCCTCGAAGAATGGCATTGGCGGAAGTTGTCGATCATGTGAGTGTATGGCGGATTTTAAGAACTAATCAGCTTTATCCGTACCACCTGCAAAGAGTACAAGGACTTAGTAAGAATGACCATTCCCATCAGGAGAAACTTACTGTGTATGGTTGTCACAGTCATGCGCTGCCGATCGTCTCTTTCTGACGTGTGTGCTCTTTAGTGATGAAGCTGGCTTTACAAGAGATGGTATCGTCAATTTTCATAATTTACACCAATGGCAACAAGAAAACCCTCATGCTATTATTCAGTCCAGACATCAAGCGCAGTTTTCATTAAATGTGTGGGCAGGAATTATCAACGACTACTGGATTGGTCCTTTTGTACTTCCCCGACGAGTTTCTGGGTAGAATTATCGTTATTTTTTAGAAAACGACTTATAATAATAATAATAATAATAATACGTTTATTATCTATAAGATACTTACATGTGTATACAACTCGTCAAGTGAAAAATTAAAGATTTATTATATAAACACATTAGTTTAACGTTAGGATACAATTCTACTTAAAAGAAATAATCAAATACAAATTAATTCAAATTAAAAACAAAAAAAAAATCGTTAAAATACATAGCAACACAACAATACTCCAAAATATTGATGATAAATAATAGTCCAGGTTTGCAGGACGATGTTCCACTAAATGTTAGAGGACGCATGTGGTTCATGCACGACGGCACACCGGCTCACTTCAGTCACACAGCACGTGAATATTTAAATGCCATGTATCCTGGAAGATGGATTGGTCGCGGTGGACCTGTAGCGTGGCCTGCGCGGTCTTCCGAGATTTACGTATAGGAACATTTAAAATCTATGGTATATTCTACTCCAATTCAAAATATTGAAGATCTTCAACGTAGAGTGGACGATGGATGCCAGCAAATTCGAAATACACCAGGAATTTTTCAGCGCGCCAGGCAGTCCATGATACAAGGAGCTCAGCAGTGTGGTTCTTCCCGTAGAGGTCATTATGAACTATTGTTAATATTTACATTAAAAACACCCGTTTTCTGTAACCTTTTTTAAAATAAAATAATGAAAAACTTCTAGTGTCTGTAACTCAGTAACGAACCATTTTAGGATATATATATATATATTTATATAAACTTTTTTGCGTACTTTTTTTGCGTATTTTTAGCTGTAGAAACCGTCTATGTATAGCCAGCCAAACATTTTTGTAACACCCTGTATTGGGTTGGTAAAAACTGTGGTAAATATAAAAGAACTCCTCCATTTTAGTTGGAGGTATCATGTTGACAAGAAAATATAGCAATTGGAGATGACCTATAAGTTTAATATTTGTTCATATTAATCATTCCTGTCCAATAATTGTTACATTATTGCAATACCTCCATGCGACTTATCCTTCGAGGCACTCCAACGATGGTAAGCGCGTTACTAGTCGTCGTCCGCATTCAATTTTTCGTTACCCAACCGCATCAAAGTGTTACATAAATTTGCTGATATTAGCAACCATCTAGACAAGGCGAATGCTGCTAACAATATACGGTCATCGACCTCGTTTAGGTAAGATTCTAAGGTAATTAGAGAGGAAGACCCAACATGAAGATAATGTAAATGTTTTTGTTTTTGAGAAGAATAATTCTAATTCTGATTTGCTGGAAATTTATGTGATGCATTCGTTCTCCCAAGAAATCTTTTAAAGTTTAATCGGTTAGGCAAAATTCAGAAGCGACTGCTTCAAATGACCGTTACTAAGAAAATATTAAGATGAGTTAAATGTATCTTATTCTAGGAGTTTCTTAAGATTCAAATATACTCTTCCGTAAATGACCGCCATTATCTTCAGTGCATTCTTCTAATTGTCTAACAAATTTTTGAATAATATTTTGGAGAGTAAGACGTGAGATAGCATTACTGTCATTTCTAATTTTAATTTTCGATTATCTTAAAGTTTGGGATTTATTCATAAACACTTTGAGTTCTAAGCACCCCCAAAGGAAATAATCTAAAACTGAAAGATTTGGGAATCGTGCTGGCAATGGAATCCTACAATATCTTGAAATGAGTTTTTTTGGAAAGGGTTCTCTTAAAATGCCCATATCTATTCTCGCTGTATGGTACACCGTCTGTTTGAAACCGGTAATATCCCATTTCTTCTTCTTGCGGTAAAAGAAATGTCTGTCGCATTAATTGTTACCATTTGACCATTCTGTCCAAAAAAGTAAGGCCCAATTATTATGGACAATGGCACTCCATACAGTTACTTTCGGTCAGTAACGGCAATTGTGCCTATTTACACCGTTGATGTAGAAATGTTCTTCGTCAACCATAAAAAGGTTATTTTCTACAAAATGCAAGCCTGTTAATCGTATCTTGATGATTTAATTCCAGAGTAATTGCGATGTTATGTTGATGAAAATTCATGCGTTTTAGCATTCTTTTCGTACTTCGCTTACTCAAACCAAGAACAGATACATATTTAGCAGCCGATATTTCTGGACTACTAAGAATTACATTTCTTACTCCTTCTTCGTTGCGTTCATTGCAGGCTGATTTTGGTCTGCCAGTACAATTTTTGTCTGAAATAGATCTTAATTTTTTCCATTTGTTGCACCAACTCAAAATAGTCTCACGCTGAGAGCATCGACGGATATTAACATGACGTGGAAACACCTTTGAACAATGATCACTGAATCAAAATGGATAAATTTCCATTTTCACAACTGTCAACAATTCTATCAAAATTTCCAAAGTCTGCTTATATTTTTAAATGTATTTTTATTCAAAATAATCAATTCGCTTTTGTATTATTAGTGAAGTAAAATGGGTAATACATTTTGCCGGACCCAATATACAGAGCTTTCATTTAGAATCGAAACCCACATGATCTCTGACGTAAGATGACGTAAATAATATGCTGGTAAAGCAAGAAATATCCCCAAGCTATCTAATCGGCCTAACCTTGAAAATTTAAAACGCAGAGTAAGTATTTGTTTAGATAAAAACTGAAACCACTTTCAACATTTATTATAACTATTTTTCCATTACTTAGTTGTGATTATTTACAATTTAAACCTAACCTGTAAAATTTTAATTGTCAATATATGTAAATATACAGTTCCGTAGGAGTTTTATTTTTAAAAATATGTGTTACCATATTGTTAAATGGGTTGCATATCTAAAAGAGGTGACGTGGGTTTCGGTATTAAATGAAAGCCCTTTACTTAAGCCCTTTATTTAAGTTCATTGCGTTGATAAAGTTCTGTCTGTGACATGAGTTTTCGGTCGTAATAGAAAAGCTGACGCAAGAATGCAAACCGAAACCAGACACAGGAATGAGGATAGTTCCGTCAAAGATTGTGGTTTGCTTACAGAAAAACTAGCTGCGTTGCGATACAGAATAACATGTGTTTTGGATATTGAGTGGCAAAATTAATTTAGCCAGTTTTCAAAATAGAATATTTAGAAAATGGGAGCAGTGCACGACGCGGTTTTAATGGCATAAACGCGCTCAAAACTGATATACATATAATCAATTTTTCAACATTCACAAATGGCTGCCAAATTTGAAAGGAGAATACTGTATCTGGTATGTTCCTATTTTAATTATTTGCAAAGTATATCGTGATAAATAATATTCTATTGACATTTAGTAGAACGTGTAAGAGATAGTTATAATAATTATTAATAAAAATTAAGCGATAAATAATATAAAATATGATAATATATTTTTTTAATTTTTATTTGCAAAACTGCTCCTGTTGCCATAAAAATTCTGAGCCATAATGAAGTTTCTTTCTGCTGTATACGAGGAAGTCGATAACAGAAAGAAGTGTATTGATATTTTTATGGATTTATCTAAGGCATATTTGATATGGTGGACCACAGTTTACTACTAGACAAGTTATTTAATGCATAATGGGCTCCAGTCTCTCGCGTGTAGGAAGCAAGTTGTTGCGATTAATGTCCAAATCTCTTCAAAATTAGCTGGATTACAGCTATTCCGCAGGGTTCCATTCTGGGACCACTACTTTTTATTCTGTTTGCGAATGATCTTTCAAATGTCAGAACTGCAGGAACCCTGGTTATGTATGCTGATGATAATAGTTACTGTCTCTCAGATGAAAACGTGGATAGTCTACTTACGAATATGCAACTAATGTTAAATAATTTTGTTGACTGGTTTGGACGCAATAGTTTGCATTTGAATAGAACTAAGACAGTATTTATGAATTTTACGCCGAAGAAACGGGATATGACAGAGAGTTATTTACTAAGATTTCAACATCAATCCATTTAGCAGATATCTACTATGAAATTCTTGGGTATTCACATTGATTCTGATTTGGGTTGGTCGACTTATAACTACCTCATAATAGAGACTCGGACCGTGGAAGCCTTCGATATCATTTGCCGTATTAGATGTTTTACTTCTGAAAGCAAAAAATTAAGTAGGGCAATGGAATTTCACATATATTCACTTCTTTAAACTAATGACTTCAACAGATCTCCTATATCCTTAAACATACTATCAAAACGTGCGTGGTTTCCGCTTCAAAACTCATGCTTTTTATACTAGCGGTTGTGAACTTTCATTCGAAGTAGTGATTGTCACCGAAACGTACACTCGTGGAAAGTAAAGATTGAACAGTTTTCATATAACAACGTATTGAAAGTGTCCAATCTTTACTTTCTAGGAGTGGACATAGTTAAATATGTTAATATCTTCTTCGGAACGGTTTCCCGACTTATATACAGTTACTGCGATAGACAGCTTAGTCTGATTAGCAACAGTAAGACAGGTGGTGTTGTTTTAATAGATTTCACCCAAGAAGTTATTTGCCCTACTGTAGATACTTCTAATTTGTCAAATATCGCAGCTTCAACTGATATAATCATTTGCAATTACTTTGTTTGTTCGTTTGCATTTTATATCGGTGCAGCGTATACCGTAAACGAAATATTTTAATTGGGATGCGTTAGCAACCGCTAAACTAGACAAACAGGGGTAAAAAGCAGCACTTATCACACCTTTGTAAATACTATTACTCGAAGACCATAACAGATAGAATAGTGCTCTCTCTGACTTTTCTAGTGAAAATTTCATGTTCTACAAAAAAAGGGTGACAATTATCGCGATAACTTACGTCGTCAAGGCTGCGTCTGCGAAAACAGGATAAATATCATGGAAACGTTACTTCTTTCGTGAACGCAGCCTTAACGGCGCAAGCTATCAAAAACTTGCAAGACCTTCTTTGTAGAGCATGAATCTTTCTGCGAAAAAGTTCTAAAGAGCATTATTCTATCTGTTATGGTCTTGTACCAGATGGTTCTCTATTCTTACTGCATCTAGGACTCCAATTAAAATATTTCGTTTGCTATGTACCTCCAAATATCATTGTAACTGATCACGAGCATTTTACGGGTGCCTTTAAAGTGGTGCATCTTGATACAACAATTTTACTTGTTGGTGATTTCAATCTTTCACAGTAGATCGATTCTGACTTTTCTTGTCCAAGAATGCTCGTTTTACGCACTTTTTGCAGCTTAACAGATTTTCGACAACATAATACTATGCTAAATGTCAAGAACAGAGTTTTTACATTTAGTGTTATGTAATATCGTTGATTGTCAAGTCAGTAAGTCATGATTTGTAATATACATACATATATACAATACAAACACACGAAATATACAATATTACAGCTTCGACGTTTCGCCAGTAATATAGGAGTAAGTTCCTTTTTTAGGAGCAGAGAGTAGATAGGAGTACCAGGTCAC
>SMLS01078078.1:0-25835 GCA_004785975.1 Popillia japonica
TTGCTAGTTTTCTTTTTGTTCTAAGAGGAAGAGCAGCTACGTATACAGTAGCTGATCTTAAACCTTTTGAGATGTAATTTGCTAATTATAATAACTTTTGTATTAATTAATTATTTCTCAATAAATTTGGTATTATTATTATTGTTATTATTATTATTAATATATAATACAAAAATAAGTCACCGCATTACGTAGAAATACTCTTCTATAGAGTAAAAGCATTTGTCAATTAGATAGCTTTTCAGTTGTCGCTTAAAAAGATTAATGTTAAGGTTATTAGATGACAGATTTAATTTGTTATACAATTTTATGCCAAGGTATAACCAAGTATAACGGATTGTTTTCATATGTTGTTCGATTGTGTTTCGGAATAGTGAAGTTACTAGCTTCTCTCGTAGGATACGAGTGAAAATCTCTGTTTCGTGGAAGCTCAGATTCCATACTTCATATCAGTAATAATACCTCATACATAACGAGAGATGGAAGTGATAAAATGCCAAGATGTCTGAATATATTACGACATGAGCAACATTGCGAAACACCTACCATTGTTCTAATAGCCCTTTTCTGCAATCGAAATGCTCTAATGCTAGCGGTACTAGAGCCCCAGTATACAATGCCATATCTAATGCGTGACTCAAAGCAAGCATAATAATAGTTTTTAATTACGTCAGCAGTTGTAATATCAACCAATCTATATATTGCATAGCAAATCTGAGACAGTCTCCGAGTAGATGGTCCATTAACCCCTTAGAGATGACAATAATCGCTTCCCCTTCTTTTCGGCGTAAACTTAATGAAAACAGTTTTGTCGGGATTTAGTAGTCGACCGTTGTTATTAAACCAAACAAGGAATTATCCAATACTGTCTGTACATGGGATCTATTGACGCACATGCATTTGCATGTGCGTCAATACAACTTGTATCATCAGCGTACAAAACAAAGTTGTCGCTGTCCATTGTGCATGCAAGATCATTAATAAAATGTATTAAGAGCAAAGGTCCAAAATTTAGCCTTGCGACACCCCGGATTTAATATGTTGCTCGATGACAGCCAGCCGTGTATGACACCACTCAAGCCATAGTATTGCAACTTTTGTAATAACATTTCGTGTAATAAGGTCGAATGCCTTTGAGAGGTCCATAAACAAGCCAACACACTTATTATTGTCATTTATACTTTTATATATTTTACTCATAAATGATACGATTGCTGTAAGAGTTGATTTGCCCTGGATAAAGCCATGCTGTGCCGAGTGTAAAATACTATTTTTATTCAAAAATTGAAAGATCATATCAAATACAATTTTTCTAAGATGTTAGATATATGTGCTCAATAGAGAGATTGGCCTATAGTTGACAATTTGTTTCGAATCGCCATTCTTAAATACTGGAACAACTTTAGCTGTCTTGAATATATTAGGGAAAACTCCACATTTCGTAGACTAAATAGGGCTTGCAAGCGGATACTCTATTACGTGCGTGCTTTTCTTAAGAACTTCAGTACTGATGCCATCCATGCGAGTAGACCCTGAAGACCTCAAATCAGCAATGCCAGTATAAACTTTCTCTGGAATAACGGAACCCACGAACATAGTAGACATGTTATTATCGGCTATTTGGTGCTTCTGTATAGAAACAGGATCAGTACTATCACACACGTTAATAAAATATTCGTTGAAAATATTAGAGCTTTCTACGGAATCGTCGACTGTTGCATCATGATAGATACTAGTATTGTGTTTCGCTTTATTTTTCTGTTAGTTGTGTCAGTAATTATTTACCACGCAGTTCTTGATCTGTTTTGTGATTGCCATATAAGCTTGCTGTTATATTTTTTTTTGACGTAGTAAAATAGATACTATTACTAACTTATCAAAAATAATGTCGTATAGAATATTCTTTAAGTAGCGCCAGTACAGTAGGTGTGAGATATACCTCCATTCTTACTAAGGTAGGAATCCAATTCTAGCAAGAACAAGAAACATATTTTTCACCGACGATGAATATTATTATAGTCGTATGTTCCTTTCATCAGACAATGCTTATTAAATCTTCCATCCAATTAAGGACATAACCATTTTATGACAGCACACAAAAAATAAATTCATATAACTGCACCGTCTTATATCCCCAGAGAGAAATTTAATTTTACATAAGCAAAATCCTTCTGGGAAACGCAATAAGAGAATGTAAGCAGAAGAAAGCAGATGACGGCATTCGCTGAGAACAGACTTTTTATCAAGAAGTTTATTGTACAATAAATAATAATGGCACTTACTCACATACATACAATATTGTGTCTCGTCGTGCCTCATAACTCAAACGTACGAAAATAAAAAAGAAATTTCGCAAGTACTTTATCACGAATATTAAATTGTGTTCTTTGAGGATGAGAATTGTACATGAAAAAAAGCGAAAGGAAGTACAGAGGATAGGAAAAATTGCGCGCGAAGTGTTCCATGTAAAGACATCAGCATGTTGGAGTGACTTTTTGAATTTCAATGAATTAATAATTTATGTGTGACAAAACAAGCAGCCAGCTAGCTTTTTGCCACTAATCTTTATTATTTGTACAGAACATAAGTATACATAGTGTAGTGGCTGACTAAAAAACAAAAATTGCTATTAGCTGTACTCTTAATAAGAGTAATTTTTAATCATGAAATAAGTAAAAGAGAGTATAGCTCCCAGTCACTAAATAGAGCTCGTTACTTTTATGCGTTTTTATTTAGTACATTTATTTAGGTTTCATTTTAATTACCGAAATATATTTCTGGCTCTATACTCTACTCGAGAGTATAGAGCCATCTATTAGCAGCCTATACACTGCTGAAAATAATTGACGAGCACACTCTGTATAATCTGAACGCGTGAACATACAACCATAAAATTTGCGGAGCGTCAAGGATTCCTATAGGCAAGTCCATGCAGCGAGTTTCGACTTTTGCTATCGCTGCATTTTTTACGGAGCGGCTCCAATATGTGGAAAATACCGTCGCCATGGAGACTGAAGGGGGCAGGAGAAACAGGTCGTTGTTGGTGCGGTGTGAAGGTCCAGTATATAGTTGTATTCGCTGCATTATGGCGATCGATCGCGCTACTTAAGCGAGTTTTAGCGAGCAATCCGTGAGATCACGCACCGTCTCGAGCGGTCGTTGTAAGCTCTGTAACGGGCATGGCGAAAATAGACTGAGGTAGGACGTACGCGCCTGCAGTCGCGAGCGGGACGGCCCCGCGCGACCGCAGCACGCGAGGTACCTAACGTCGCGTGCGTTATTCTGAAGACGATTTCGAGCCGTTTTGGGCAGCAGGAAAGGAAAGCGCACTCACTGCGCAAACTGCAAACGCCCCGTGCGCCGCTTCCACTCACTCCCGGTCACCACCGCGCATGCTACCAGTGAATCAACACAACTTTTTTGACAAATCAAGATTCAAATTGTGCGTCGGTGATGCGCGAAATTTGGTTTGTCGGCGACCTAGTGAGTGTCTGCTCGTCACTGCACGTTATATCATGCCATATTCACCGTCACCAGGCCATTATGGCATGGGATGCTGTTACATATGGAGGACGTATACGTCTGCTGCGAGTACAGCAGCTGACGACGGGTCACCGATACGTATATGAGGTTTTACGGCCCGTTGGGCTTCCCTACGTTCGGCCGCCGGCACGTCTGCTATACATGCACGACAACGCTCGACTGCAGGTCGCGCGTGTAGTACAGGCCTTAGTGGAAGAGCAGCGTATACGAAAGCCTCCATGGCCAGCTCGTTCTACGAATCTGAATTCGATCGAACATATCTGGGATATGATCGGTCGGAGACTTCAACGTTATCCAGCTCCCCCGGCTAACGTTGACGTATGGAGGTAAGTTGACGACGCATGGTTGGCTACTCTCGCTGCCATGCGACGATTTATTGATTCCATGCTTTGTCCTGTAGTGATGGTACGCGCCAATCGCGAGGGATAGTCCCTCTATTGATGCATCCCGTCTAACCACGGTTATGGCGCTCCCCGCATGACTCACACTAATGATATGACATCTGCTGAACGTTTGAGGGCGTGGTATCCGAGAACATGCAAGTTGCGCTTAAACTCGTAGAAAAGTGGTGTCAAAGAGAAGGGCTAAATGTCAACTCTAATAAAACGACACCATTGGGACCGTTCACTTGAAGAAGGAAACTGAGCAAACGCCGTTGCTCCACCATTTTCAGCTCCAGCGTACTAATATCTGACGAGGATAAATCTAGGTGTAACTTTGAACGCCTGATTGCTTGGAACAGGTGTCAAACAAAGCTACGTGGTTTTTCTGGACCTGTTGAGGAGTGCTCGCAGGCGTTCACACGGAATGCATCACTAGTCTGGTGGCACAAAGCCAATGTAGGATATGCAGTGCGCACTCTGAGCAAGGATCAAAAGCTTGTTTGCTTGGGCATCACAGGATCTACGTCCTCGACGCCGACGGCGGCTATGGAAACTACACTTGGCGTTTCCCCGTCGCACCTGCCGCTGTGGTCAGAAGCTATCCTGGGGGTCTACAAAGTAAAACTTAGTGCATGTAGAGGTTTTGCTGGCAAAAGCGACGTAGCTGAAGATGCATTTGTGGTCTCATGCATCTTCACCTACGTCATAAATACAGCGGCACTGTCCGTCAAAGCGGATAAGATCCCGCCCATTTTCAATTTCAATGGGAACTACAAAGTAGACATCTCTACCAGGAAGACTGCAATAACCGACATTCGCAGACCCAGGCCAGAACTTCATCGCAGGTTTGTAGATGCGTCGAAAACGCCAAATGACAGTGTCATTTGGCGTTTTGGAATTTAGAAAGACGGAGAACCCGCTGGTGAGCATTGGCCTTTCCAATATGTGGTGAATCCAATTGATCGAATAGCACATATTTTATTCTGTGAAGTTCAATATGTTAAAGTTTTTGCAAAATTATAGATCATGTAGATCTTTTTTAAGGATTCTCTGGCAGATCCAATACGACAGTTATGTTTGTTGTGAAAGCTTACGATTTCCTAGGCGATTAAGTTATTCTTTCCTCAGCATCTCCCATATTTTCAATTGTTCAGTTTGGTGGTCTACCAACACCTGGTTTTCGGAACAGAGACCCTATTTCACGGAATTTAGCCACTGACTCTTGAATCAATTGCCACAAACTGTTATATGTTGATGGAAAATTGGAAAATTCTGCTCGAAATTCTTCTGTACAAAGCTGCAAATAGTACGATCATTCTCCATTGTCTAATTTTGCACTATTTCTAAAGGATGATTCGACCAGAAAAAGTTTAGGATTTATTGTAAACATTTTTAAGTGTCTATTAACAAATACATTAATGACAGCTGTGCTTTATTTGCCAGAACATATTAACATAATATCTTCAATAAATAATTTCATGGTTTGCTAGGGGGTGAATTAAATGATCATATAGTTCTTATTGTTAATAGTTAGTGTGTCCTGCTTTAGCCTATTTTTAAAATCGGAAAAGATAGGATGGAGGAAGAAATAGGATTTAGATGCCATTTAGATTTGCTTACCGACACAATGAAAGGTCGTGGTTTTTCGTTTGATATGATTATATTTCTTGAATAATCAAGAAATAGAATAATATAATTCAATTAATTAAGAATATCAGTTTGTCATAATGGACACAGAGCTAACATGTTAGGAAGATATCAAGGAAAGTAATAAATAGATTAAATGCAAGCACAAACGCTAGATAGTCTGCGATCTGATTAGAGTTCTGAAAATATATGATTATAATAAGGTTGGGTAAGCTGGTAACTATTAAATCGAGTAGTGATGGAAACCGTTAGGACAATATATACATATGTACATCTTGATTTTACTTCACCAAACTAAAGAAGTTTGGTAGTCGTATAAAATAAAAAACTTAGAGACTGTTCGCTTATGTAGTTAATGCGTATACAGAAAAGAATGCCATACCCTTACATTATCGACATTTCCGTGAGCGAGCTAAAAGCTAACTGTCAGTTTATAACGAGTTACGCGATGGGTTCAGGTATGTGTTAAACATTGGAAAATACACGGTAATGAATTAATTTTACGTGTGAGATAGACGTGTATCGATCAAATAAAGCGAGATCGTGATTAGAAACGACGGAAACCGAAGTCGCAGTCACCAAGGCATTGGAGAGAACGATGAGGCACATTTAATGAACCTACCCATCAGTCGACACAACGCAACGTCTTGTCTTGATTATCGCTTGCAAGGATGGTGCTGAATGTGACTAGAATTTTATTGGTGGAATATAGCGGACGGATTTACGACGCTTTGTTACGCAAATAGGAGTTATTGTGACTGGAGTAACCGGGCTTGATGTAGATGAATGTGGATGGAAGCAAAGTAGAAGAGTTCCATGACTACGAAGCAAGGTTATACAGATACGAACTCGTCTCTTTGTTATTGGTCCGAAGAACCCTGCAATACGAACGTAAGCAAGCGTTTATGTCGGTTCCTTATTAGGCAGAAAGCTGTTGAATTAAACCTACTTGGGAATACTAATGTGGGCACACAATTTGAATTAAAATGAAATCGAATTTGTACCTATAACAGTTTGGTTTCAGAATAAAACGGATCGATAAATTCTAGTGCGCGTGCTTCACTTAAGGTCTGTAAAGTGTTACATAACTATTATATACTATTAATATTATATACTATTATATATATATTATATATAATATTATATACTATTAATATGTTATACTATAGTATAACATATTAATTTGTAAGCCCAACCCAAATCACGGAATTCTGACATTCAGAAAATAGATGTAAAACACTTACAATTGACGTAAATGATGTTGATGGAATTGCTTAAAATTTTGCAATAGTATATATTTGGGTAACTAAATCGTATGTGCTAAAAGTGTCTGATATCCAAGTTAAATAGAAGCCTTAAAAAATTTAAATTCTGGTAATTGTTCCAGGTTTCTCCAAGTTTGTTTTGCATTACTTCATAATATCAGAAAGAAAACAAGAAAAACTGCCAGAATAGTTAAATTAAAATTCTGATTGCTTCAAGTTGTTTAAGTTGTTCTTGTACCTATCGTCCGTAGTACGCAGATACCCAAAAATACCAAAGTTTGCAATGTAATGTATTGTATAGCTAGACTCTTTGAAAAGTCATACTTCCAAGGGTTTTGCCTCGTACCAAAGCTGGACTGCAGGGTCGTTTAGTCTTTTTGCCGACCATGTTGAGCTCCTCAATTCCGAAAGTGTCGGGGTTTAGATGGAGTTATTAGCGGTGGCATGTCTTGACTGAGGTTCAGTCATCTGGCTTGAGGACAAGTCGCATCCTAACACAAGGAGGACACCTGTCGGGATCTAGCTCTTCAAGATGCCGAATGAGTGGATTCTCCTATCCACTTTAAGAGGTCAGTTAAGTTGGCCCCCCCCAAATTATTTTATTAAGTTTATATACGCTATAATTTTGCACACATTTTGCACAGTTTTGCACAACCAAAACGAAGTTTTGCACACCTATAAAATGTGTGCAAAATTATAGCGTATATAAACTTAAAAAAACATAATTTGGGGGGGCCAACTTAACTGACCTCACTTTAAGGTGACCTCGTTAAAATGTTCTCTGAACGTCAGCCTTGCATCAAGTATAATACCGAGGTATTTTGCCCTCTGTTGCCACGGAATTCTTTTCCCTCCAACTACGATGCTGGTTAGGGGTAGGTTTTGCTTCGCAGGATGGCCTCACATTTGATTGACCCACTTAGCCCATTTACAAATGTTGTCGACGGATCGCTGGAGACTCCTGCATGTTAGTTCATCGTTAATGGACGAAGTGCAAAAGGCGCGTTTGCGAAGCGCTGGTCGCTGATATAATATATGAAGAGCTCAGATCCCAAGAGAGAACTCTCAGGGGCACCAGCTCTACTGCCTCTAGGACTCGATAATTCGCCGCCAAACTTGACTCAGACAGATCTTTCGGACAAGTAGGACCCTTTAAGGGTCACCAGCTCCGGATTGATGCCAGCAGATGCGAAGTCGAGGATGACCGCTAGAGTGTCGCTACTCGAGAGCATTGGGTGCTTCCTCCGTACGACGAAGGAGCTGGTAATAGTCTGTATAAGCCACCACGAAAACTGCTCATCAGAGAGGAAATTTCCTTCACGGATAGCATCACGGAGCCTAGATAGACTAACGGCTTAGGCTGATTTGGAAAGGTTTGAGAGAAGACTAGCGGTCTATAGCTTTCCGGAAGTTTGCGATCCTGTCCACGCTTCGCAGAAAAGAAGACATACTTCACGATAATAGTTCAGTAGGAGCGCAGAACTGATAAAACAGTAGGCTAACTTCATGGTATGTCAGAGTGTCGTTTTTAGTTATTTCCAAGTTATTTCCAATATTACAACAGATACAAACGTAATTCTTTGAAGACATATTTAGAGTAATTAGAACAACCTAGAACAGTCGCCAGGATTTCAATTTTCAAAAAATGACGGGCTAGATCAAAATATTGTATTTCTTACTTTGTCCGAATATTCTAGAACAATGCCGTACAGTAATGTACGTAATTGTTCGTACGTAACAGCGTAACAGTCCTAAACAATTACTAAAATTGTAATTTTCAAGAACTGATGGGCTAGCTTCACACACGATAGATGAAAACATTATTTAATTATGAAATTCAATAAAGAAGAATACATTTTAGATTTATTTTCGAAAGTAACCAATTTCTTGTGGAATGTGTATCTATAAAAATGTTGCATTGGCAGGCTTAAATTTCGGTGTGTCTCTTGCAACTATTACATAATTAAGAGCGATTGGATTGTGTAAACTGTGTGGAAGACACTTTTCCATTTATGGTAGAAGTTTGAAGTTTGTTTCAGTAGTTAGGGTTATTACACACATACAAACCTATTATACAGCAATGGAAAAATGTATGGGACACCTACTGAATTCAAATGATATATTTTCAAAATACTGCAATAAATTCCATAAAATTGTTTGAGGTATAATTCTTTAACTTATTGAATGTGTAGAGCAACTTATTTCTAAACAAAATCTATCATAATGCTCTTTGCCACACCGTGAAAAAGACTACAGGGTGGTTCACAAGAATGATGTTCACCTGCTTCCATCGCCTTCTCAGTGTACAGACTTATCCCCGATAGAAAATTTATGGGCAATACTAAAGCAGAAAGTATGCGTTTACAAATGTAAACCTAACAGAGAACTAAACAAGATAATTTTTGAAGAATGGAGAAAAATTCCCGTCAGCTTGTGTAAGAGACTTGTGAACAGTTCGCTCGAAAAAGTTTGTGCGGTAACTAAAGAACGATGAAGTGCCATAAAATATTATAGAATATTTTTAAAATTGTTAATAAAGTTATATATACACGTTCGCTTTTAATTTTCCTGTAAAACATTTAGAATCTTAAGCAATATATACAGTGCTCCATACATGTTTCCATAGGCGTACTTCAAAGTTTCATAGTGTTCATTTTGAAACAGACCATGAATCCTTTATAACTTGAATTAGGAGACTAGCGAGTTATTTCGCTTCGTAACCTTAAAGCAATATAGTTTATCTATTAAATACACACCTAGAGATATATGATTACCTGTAACACAAACACGTTATTTTCCTGGCAAATTAATCTTAAATTTTCGATACTTACGAAGGTTCTGTGTAAGCAGATTAATACAGACGAAGCTATTACTTTTTCTTATGGAAATAGAGAGCAAATTTTCTGAAAAATCACAAAATATTTTAAATTTTAAAAGGGAGTTATGGTGACTACACATGCTTTTTCAGACCTATTGTCTATGCGGTTTAAAATGTTACCATACTGTTTTACGGTTTACAATTTTCTAGCCCATTAATTACTGATAGTTATCATTAAAACTGATATACAAAAAAATTAATAAATTGAATTTAAATTTCCATTTACCAACAATATCAGCTAATTAAATCATTAATTTAACGAGCAATTTGAAGTTATCTCGTATAATACATACAATATGACAAAGCTGTGAATGCTATATTGATGCGACGGGATTGCGCCAGTAACATCATCTACTAACTCATATTTATTCGCTTTGCGCGGTCGGATGGTAGTACCTATTCGTCCATTTTTACGGTCCGTTGTGCGCGTTCAAATTATCGAGCGAACTCGTAAAATCTTTGACCGCTTATCATCACCGATATCATCGCGGTCAATAGAGCTAATGAGTTTGGTTTTAGCGTTCATTATACGGCCATGCTTAATGTTTTATGTTTAACGGGCGACGACAGGTCGGTATATAATTCATTCGCTACTGATTTATGCGTTGTCACCAAAGGATTTAGGAGTTTGGCGGAGTGATTATTTCCTCTATCAACGCGGATTTCTCTATTTAATCTTGTTGAATTGCAATGAGATCGACGTTGCATGCAGTTCGCGTATAAATCTCAACACGCAAATATACCTCTGCGTAATATATTGTTTTGCGTGCAGTATTTCATTTAACGTTATTAAAAGAAAATATGTTCAGTACTTAGTTTGAAAAAAAGAACATTGAGGTAATAAATGGGTTGATTAAGAATTGTTATATAGGAATCAACATTGATGGCAGTGAAATATTTTGTAAAATATAAATATATATATCTCTATATCAATTTGATATACATACATACGTTGTCAACTACATTAAATGTACAACAAAAAAATGGTAAATTATACCATTTGTCGTGACAATAAAATACAAGGAGCTACCTAAATTCACCATAAAATGTGGATATTTTAATAATAATTGTTTATTTGCGTGTGAACTTCATTTATACTATATCTAGTTGGCTTCTTGCTTCTCAGTTGTCCATCAAAAAATGTATGTAGTTGGTTTAGAGCTAATTTCACTCTTTCGGCGAAAAAAACAGCAAGTCATTGATTTGGAAAGTATGCCTAATAATTATTACCAACCACTATAAGTCGTTTGAATGATACTATACTTATACAGAGTCCGGGAATTAATGTTGCCCATTTTCTAACTTCTATAACTGTTTTATTGTGCAATTAAATTACAAAACTGAAGAAAGAATGTACGTTATAGTTTTGGATTTATTATATTATATTTATTTTTGAGAAACTGGCCCCGATATAGTTAGCTTCTATACAAATCCTGAAGTACTCACTGATTTACTGCAGCCCTCCTTTACTTTTCATACTGTGTCCGAAGATGACATATCATCGGCTATTCGTAGCATTTCTTGTAAATCCATCGGCTGTGGCGGAATCAGTATTGATCAGATCAAGCATATTTACAATCATTGTATTTCTAATAGTTTATTTCCCCGCCTCTGGAAGAAAGCCCGTGTGGTTCCTCTTCCTAAGAAAAGATGCCCTGACGAACTCAACGACCTGCGACCTATCAGTATTCTTTGTGCGTTATCAAAAATATTTGAAAAATTGCTCTCACAACAAATTACTGTTTATGTTAATTGCTATAACATCTTACCTTCTTCTCAATCTGGGTTCAGACCGGGCTACATCTGTGCCTCTGCTCTGTCTGCTGTGTTAGATGATATTCTTACGGCTGCTGATTCATCTAAACTAACGTGCCTTGTCATGCTTGATTTCTCCCGTGCTTTTGATACCGTCAGTCATGCACTTCTGTCTTTAGTTTTAAAACATCTTGGTTTCAATAATGACGCTACATCCTTAATTACAAATTATCTCTCGCATCGTAGCCAAGAAGTCACTGTAAATAATAAAGTGTCGAATACATTGCCTCTGCATACTGGCGTACCACAGGGCTCGATTTTAGGACCACTACTTTTTACACTCTACACATCAAAACTTCATACATGTTTGAAATATTGTAAATATCACCTTTATGCAGACGACACTCAAATTTACTACGCATTCAACCGAAGTGAGCTAACTTCTGCTAGTCAACGTATCAGTTTGGATCTCGACCGAATAGTAAATTTTTCCATCCAGCACAATTTGCGGATTAATGTTAACAAAACATCTGCGATTATTTTTGGGAGAAACCATGATGACTTTGTAACAAATAATCTTATAGTCAAAATCAACAATACTATTTTGCCTTTCTCTAGGTCTGTAAGAAACCTTGGGCTCCTGCTCGACTCTGACTTAAGATTTAAGGGTCACATAGGCACGTGTATTCGTAAGGCGTACACCAATTTAAAATATCTTTATTCCCATAGAAGTTGTCTTTCAATTGTGTCTAGGAAACGGTTAACTGATGCACTCGTTTTGTCACACTTCAACTATTGTGACGTTCTTTATGAACCTTGTCTCGATAGTTTATTTTTTTTTCTTTTTTCTCTGTTCTATCTGCTCCATTGACTGTACGATGTGGATAAACTTTATGTTTATGTTTTATATGTATTAGCTGCATAGTTGTTTTTTTTTTCTTTTTTCTTTTGTTATATATATCGCGGCAGAAATGAAAAACAGACGTTTCACTCCATGTTCGCGTGCAGGTCGTCTGACTTTCTGCCGTTTACCGCAATGGATTACTGGAATGTCTTTTTTTATTTTTTTTCTCTCCTTTTTTTTGTTGCAATTATATTAACTTTCTGTAATCCTTTATGTGTAATAAATGTATTATTATTATTATTATTATTAAAATAATTCCTTAGAGATGTCCTCCATTAGCTTCAACGTACTGCTGCAATCTTCGTGGCATACTGGCCATTACTCGCTGCAACATGTCTTACGTAACTATAGCAATTTCTTCTCTAATTGCGTTTTTGAGACTGTTGATATCACGAAGGATACGACCATACACTCTAGCTTTCAGATGCCCCCATAGAAAGAAATCGGGAGCAGTAAGATCGGGGGAATTGGAGGGTCACTGAATGTCTCCGAATTTGGAGATAAGTCGCCTGGGAAAAGCTGAACGTAGTGCATTCATTGAAAGTTTGGCCACATGTGCCGTGGCTCCGTTCTGCTGAAACCGCAAGTGTTCGTTCCAGTTACGACGAGCCAAGTCAGGTGAATACACTTCGTGACAATGTAAAAAAATAGGGTCCAATAATGCCTTGCGCTGCAATAGCCCACCATACGACAACCTTAAGAGTGTGTAGTGGCTGTTCATGGATTTCTTAGGTGTTTTCACAGGCTCAATATCTGAAGTTCTGATTATTTACACAGCCGTTTAGACTGAAATTCGCTTTGTCACTCATTATGAGACACTTATCAAAGTCGTGGTCCTCGACAAACAACTGCAGTATTTGTTGACAACACTGTACGCGCATGACTTTGTCTTGCTGTTAATTCAAGTGTAACCTGCAGTTTGTGGGGATGGAAGCGCAAATCAACATGCACACTTCTCTCCAACAAATTCAGAACTCGGGAATGCCGTACCACTGAACAACGCGGACTCCTCATCAAGGCCTCTCTCTTACACGTTCCACATTTTCTGGTGCACGCATTGTTTTTTGACGAACACGAGCTTTATTCTGAACTGAACGGATTTCACGCCTTTGCTGCACGCACCAACAACTTTCCGTGACGGAACAACTCCAAGTTGTCGATTATCGTTATATATTCTACGAAATTCGCGCTGGACAACAACAATTGACCTATACACTACCTATACAATACTGTTCCGCGCAGAAGATGCGTTGCTGCATCGGCCAACGATCCATGGCTAACTGAACCAAAGGCCACGCTACACTGAATGCCTGTGCCCGCAAACCTGTCTTGCCAACAATGTGAACAGAATCGCCAACCTAAAATGGCAAACGTTAATTGCCGAACCCTGTATCTATTAACTTTCGATTGTAGTTATAATTGGCACCTATACCTTGTTTTTTAATAAGAGGACCTAATCGAAAATAGCCCGCCAAAATATAGTCTTACGATTGGCTTGTTCCCAGTCATGTTTACACAGCCCAAATTTGGTATTTTAACTACGCCATATTGCAGACACAGCTTTCTATTATCTTTCTGTGTTTCTACTACATTTAAACAAGAAAATCAGTTTTTGTTTTAACTAGTTGCTGTAAAAATGAATCCACAGACTCGTACAAGTATTTTATCAATAACGCTTCCAAAGAAACGTGCTCCTTTGGGGAGTGGAAATTTGTCTGCAAAAGCAAGTTACACTGAACATGTACCTATAAGAAAATTATTGGTAGTAATCCTACAATAAAGAAAACACACATAACACTGCCAATTGCAAACACTTTAGGTAACATCCATAGATATAATAGATATACTTTTGGTACTAATTAGTTAAGTGTTTTATTTAATACAGTGTATGTATTTACAGATTTTCAATCGCAGAAGTTTATTGCTCGAACGTGACATTGTTTTGTGGAGATGAAGATATTTATCTCCAATATCAAAATATAGAAATCAGCATCGCCCAATCTATTATTTAGACAAAACATGACTGAATGAAGGGCACACAAAAGCAAAACTGTGGGTACAACACGCAAACAAGCATTTAAGTTGGTGTAACTACTGTCGTCACAAATCCTACTGGTAAAGGAAGACGCTTAATTATTTTACATATTGGTTCTAAAAATGATTTTGTTGACGATGTGTTATTACTACTTGAATTTCTCAAATAAACACATTCTTTGAGAATGATGACGTTTTGACAGTTCCTCTACTGTCGTCATTAGCGCAGCTCTGATTTCTTTCCAAATTCATTCAGCCAGTTGTCAGTAAATGCCACGGTCGGAAAAAACTATTATAAAAAAACAACATGACATTTATCATTTGACAATACACATAGACAAATACTATTATATATTAGATATAGACGGCCATCTATCGTGTTAACGAAAGAGAAAGTGGTACCCTAGCGGGCGTAGTACACACTATGTAACAAGCGGGAATTTTGAATTTAATCGGATATTTAATGCGTTTAAATATATTTTTTTAATATCAATAGAGAGAAGCACAGTTTAGGTGTGCATTATTTATTCAGGCGCGTTTTTATACTATAGCAAAATACACAAATATGTTGCGTACTTGAACTTACAAAAGTCTGTCAAAGTCAAACTATAATATGAAGGCGCACATTCTGATTGAATACCGCACACCTAAAATGTGTTTCTTCACCCTAGTAAACAACACACACAACAACACGAAAAAGCCATTATTATTTGAAGACTGAATTCAATGAACGCACTGAATCTCAATAATTTCGTAATTTGGGTTAGAACAGGCGAAAAAGTTACAAACCAACAAACAGCCGAAATTGAACTGAATCGATCATGACATTCATGACATGACTGAATCCGACTGAATCATGATATAAATGATATAAATGTCGATAATATTGATCGCGTCAGATGTGCGTCGATATTTACAGATAGCTGCGCCATCTGGTGTCCGTAGTAATAAAAAGTGTCCTATTCTAATTCCCATTACTTTACTTGATTGGGTATGGACAATACATGTCAATATCAAGCCGATGTCGTGTGCGCAGACCTGGTGATCGGGATGCGTCATATGCGGGGCCCGTGCAGGTTTTTTATGCGTCACCAGTTATTTTGCCTCTGGTATTGTGGTTGCCGGTCTTCTGCTTAGGCTATTTTTAAATCACATGTAACCAGACACCTTTGATATCCAGGCTTGGTGTACTTCTGGAATTTGGTGTTGTGGCCATATAGGTACGGTGCTTCGTTTAGTTCTCTTTTATATAATGTTTTCTCTTGCCAGGATTTTCGCTTTAACCCATTCAATTCTGTGCTCTTCTTCTGTGCTCTCGCCAAGCGTATTGGCAGTTTCTATCACTCTCTTTCTATGACCAATTTAAAGTTCTTTATGAGTAATAGCCAAAAAAAGATTAAATTCGTATTAATTAGTATATGTATTTTTATGACCTTTTATGTACTTATCTTACTTTCATCATATCAGGAAAGTAAGATAAATACGTATTAATATTAGAACTTGTTAAGTATGCAAGCTATGTTAGAATAAGTGTCCTAACACTGAAAAATAAACAAAATGCTGTTTTGTGATACATTAGCCTCGTCTAGTTAAACATGTTTAAGCGAAAAATGTAGGAGCAGTTCGTCTATATAGGATTAAGTGCTAAAATTTTACTACCATTATGCAAATGTTACCGAACGTAGACGCCAATGAATAATTGATTTTTAATCCTCCACGCTCTATCAAGTCTTGCATCGATGCGCTTTTGAGTTGCTTTTCGAAGATTATAGATGGTAGTACTTATTAAGTAAAGTGCTGTACTTTCTGGAAGCGGTTAGAGACTCGATATTTTAACTACCTTTTCGTAATCTTCTGCTATACATCACTATTAGGGCATTCAAAACCAAATGTACAAAATGTGTAGCCGAATTGTCAAATGTAGATATAGTCAATTAACTCAACTAGTAACTGGATAATTTTATTTATTGGAAAAGAAAGCTAGATATGAAATTTAAATAAACATGACTCATTACCTACCTCATATCTTTGTTTTATCTTCTTTTAAATCAAAAATTAATTTCTTTGTAAACATCTGAGTTTATTACTTTTTAGAGATTAGGACGTAACATGTTATTCTAAAAACTAGGTAAAAGCAGTTTCCGAGTTACAATTATCAAACAGTAAAGTTTGGAATTGTTATGAAACAGACTTGACAGTGAATGTACCATTTAAAAAGAAATTGTCAAAATAGGATTAACTAAGAAAGTCAAATCACTAGTAGCAAGTGCGACCAAATGTAAGTACATAGTTATGTATAGTAGCTACAGTGGTGCATGATTGTCTTCATCATTTCACATTTGGTGGTATTTCGCAGAGTAAATGTCAAAGTTACATACATCACCAACTAAAATTTGTTGCATTATTTCCTAAATATATTTACAAGATAAAATTATCTGCGCTATGATCGTGTACCTAGTTGATGGTAGGGATATACTTGTTTTGTAAATCTAAATGGATAGATCATTAGTGAGACGGTCCTGCAGCCTATTTCACTGCGACTCATGGCAGATCTCTGTTATCTAGACGACCCTGGTTAGCTCTGCCTTTTTCATGAGCCTTTCTAGCTTTAACGGTTATCTTTATGTAGCATGCCGTGTTTGGGTATGGTATGGCAATGCATTCTAGCCGCAGTCTAGCTAGTCCCTTGCATTGGCATAAAATCTGCTGTAAGGTTTCTTCTTCGCCCGGCAGAATTGATACATGGCATTTTCCGTCAGTCCTAAATTGCTCATATGTATATTGAGCCTACAATGTTCTGTAGATAGCTTGGTTGTCAGTGAATATGGCTGGGTTTATGCCCTGTTCCTGGCCTTAGTATCTCTCTGACACAGCAGTGTATAGTAACTGTTTTTGTCTGACAAACTTTAGTTTCTTTTGGTTGGCTTAGGCTGATTTCAGTTATTGGTTTAAACCAGACTACTCCGGTTCCTGTATTCTGTTCCGTCTTTGAGCCGTGTGTCTCTTAGTGCAGGGTGGCTTCGACTTGAGCACCGTTTTTCCATTGGTTTAGTCCTGATATTACCTGGTAATGTGGAACCACCGTGTCTGTGGGTAGACGTGTACCTCTTCGGTTTTCAGATTTTTAATCAACTTGGTGTATTTTCCCATGCATTTGTGTAATGGGGGGTTTATTCTGTGTCAATCTGTATGTAGCAGACCTTGCTTGTTTTGTATGTGGTAATGGTGTAAATATAATGATGTTGACACCACTACATTTGCACTGAATTACAATTCAGTTAGACCTCCACAGCTAATTTTGGAATGCTTCTCATGGCTTCCGTGATGCACAGGCATGCCAACCTTTGCACAAGATTTAAGAGTCATGGAGTAATCTTTAAATTAAATCCCCAGTTTCTTCCACACATTTTTCTGCATCTGCCGATGACCATTGATGCTTCATTTGTAGTCTTTTGGATGTGTGTGTTCCAGGTGGCTTGTTGACCGAAGGTAACTCCCAGATATTATGCTTCTTTGGTCATTGGGATTTCCACCTCCGCTAGCCTTACCAATCCTCTTAGGTTTCTCTTTTTTATAAAAGTGACAACTTGTGTCTGATTTCATTAACAGACTAAAAATGATGTGTAAGCTTCTGACAGGATATAGTACAGCTCTCTATTTATGGTAGTGTAGTAATTTGATACTAGTAATTATACTATTGTAGTGTACCTAATTGTAGTTTTAAGGAGTAGCACTGCATTTATAGAAATCATGCTGGCAGGCGATTAATTTAATATTAGATCTAATGACCATTAATAATAGATTAAAACCAGTGTGTAATGGGTGCTATTATTATTTACTGGTACTATTATGTAATCTACTGTTAATATTGTAGCATGAGTATGTGGGTCGTATTTGTCCTGATAGCTTCCTAAATCAACGCATATATGTGTGTGTATATCTGAGCGAACGTTTTGAGCAAATTACCTGAGATTCACATTGGCAAAAGAATATCTTATATATCGGCAAACCTGGAAAAAATTGTGATGATTGTATTCAAGACATTTCATGATATTTTGAATTATGAATTTTAAGCAACTATGATGTGATCAATACGCGGCATAAAAGAGACTAGGACTATAGAAGCCTCCGATATCATCTAAGTACAACTTAAGACAATGCTCTACAAACAATACTCTAGACAATATCTGTACACAATTTGAAAACCATAAGTCTAATACTTAGTTCAGCTTGTTAGTACTACAAAACAATTAAAATAAACATTATTAGCACATATTTTTCCTACCGCTAAGAATCTGCCAGATGCAGATATGCTGCTGAAAGGCTTCCTTTTTTGCAACGAATTTGAATTAAAAAAAAGAAAACTAAATTTATACGAACGTTTAATTTCAACGCCTTCTCAATTTAAATATGGCACTTTTTCTTTCTTTTGAGCTTTTTTCCGTTACGCCCCAGCCAGCGACTATTAAAGTTTTGAAATATTTTCCATAAAATCCTTTCGCGAGTCCGACCACGTCCGTGGGAGCTGCCCTCAGCGCTTCGAAATTAACGATAACTTTTTGCTCGCCGTTCCCAAGAACTTCTGTTTTTTTTACGAAGCTGTTTTGGAGATTCGTACGAATTACCGTGTTAAAAAGTAATTATCGTCAGACACCCATTCCTAAGTAATCTACGTGACATGTTAGTCTTCGATAATATACGAAACCTGACCGACAATCGAATTAACCAACGTTAATGCCCTAGCGCTGTAACATTTGCTCGCTGGCGGTTTGCGGTTAAACGTAGTAAATTCGTGTGTTTCATAGTTTATAATTTAACAATTTGGCAAAATAAAGAGAAATTGATATTGCAGTATTTAAAATTTCACACATATAATGGATTACTGCTCGGTAGCTATCTTTTTTAGCTCGTTTGGGATAATGATCAATATCGAATCCTACTTCATCATCGGCTCTCTTAGATATAGCATCATGTATACAAATTCAACATATTAAACATTGTAACCCTTATAAGATACATCACCTGTAGGGATTTACAAAAATAAAAATAAATTCGTTGTTTTCGTAGCAACTGAAGGAATCGTAAGCGCCGTCTATGAAACTAAAGTTAAATTGAAGTTCGAAATGAGGTTTTCGGTAACGATCTGGGCAGGGGTTGTCGGTCAATTAAAAATCCTCGACTGATTTTTCTCCTTTTTATCCGATTTTATGAGATTTTGCCAGTCAAAAGGATGGAATTATGTAATTAAAACGAATGGCACTTCCTAGAGTAAAAGAAGTGTCGTTACACAGATCTTGTTTGAAGAACCATATTTTACAGAAACTTCTGCGATCAGCAAGGGTATCCTATTAAACCGTACTGTTAGGAAGTATGGAAGTTATTAAATTCATTTCTTATGAGATCATTTAAGTGAAGAAAAATGTTGAATTATTGTCAGTAAAAAGTTTAGTTAATTTGCTTGTCAATTCAATGTGTTTTATTAAGTCGTCTGTTTCCATACTAACCCACTTAAAAGCTATTTGAAATGAACGTGACAATTCCACGTATGTTTCAGTTATAGGATTATAGTATTTAGTAATAATATTTAAACGAGTCATAGTAATGTTTTCCACGCTACACTGATAATAACACCATAAGCATGGGTACTAAGCACTAGATACGTACTTTGGCAACTATGTTGCCATCTCGAGTAGTAGTACTACTCAGTGTACGTGGTTGCCGAAATACGCATCTGCATTGCTTGCAGTACACTGTTGGAAACAATTGACGAGCACACTCTGTATAATATGAACGCGTGGTTCTAGCGCAATGAAATTTGGTACAAAAGTAGTACTAAACTAGTAAACTTCACCCTCATGCGGAGTGTGCCGTAATGACGAATGTGTCAATAACAGCAGGAACTCCCGCGAACGGCTCACGCGACGTTACAGAAGGGCGCGGTCCTCATGTGCTGTGATCTTGCGGGGCCGTCACGCTCGGGGTTAAAGGAGCGTACGTCTTACCTCAGTCCATGTTCGCCATGGCCGTTGCACAGCGGACAACGATAGCCCGAGACGGCGCGCAATTTCATGGAAAGGTATATCGACCATGTGCATTCCCACAATCATTCCTCGCTCAAACTCGCCTAAGTAGCGCAACCGGTCCGCCATTATGTGACGAATGCAAATACATACTGGACCATCACACAATGCTAAGAACGACCGGCTTTGCTCAGTAAAAAATGGGGTGATACCAGAAGTCAGATGTCGCTGCATAGACTCGTCTATAGAAAACCTTGACGCTCTGCAAATTTTATGGATGTCTCTTCACACGTTCAGATTATACAGTGTGTGCTCGTCAATTATTTTCAGCAGTGTATTAGTGCTTACTGCCAGTGTTTATAGTGTTAATATCAGTGTGGTATAGTGACCACTTTCGAGAAGATTCATCAAGAACCCATAGTTCCAGTCCAAGCGTCAGATTTTACAATTAATTTAACATGTTGCGATACTTTACCTCAACAGTTTATCGTTTAAAAGTGATACTTGAGTATGCGCTAGCATACACAAAGGAGCAAAGGAGGATCGACCTATTATAGAGGTAATTGACAAATAACATAATTTTCAATAGAAACAAATCTTAATAACGTATTTTCGTAAAGGTTATGTATAAATAGTGTGCAAGAGAAATTACATCCCTAATGATTTCCTGAAAGAAAAAAAAATCACAAGGCGTGTCTTTATTAGCCCACGGAGATCACACTAGACAAAAACCCTAATTTACGACAGTTTACAAAACAAAAAGGAAACAAGTTTATAACGTGATACTAATACGTTTCGGTGTTATAAATTTCATACGGGTCTTTCTCCGGTGGGATTTTGCTAGTGCATCTATCTTCTGACCATTTTCCTTTTCTTATAGGTTTCCAGCTAGCTCGAAATGTACACAATATTTTACCGAGGCGTATCATAAAGATGATTAATTTGTTTTGCAAATGGATCATTTTAAGTTGAAATGAAGCACTGAATTTAAAATGCTGGTATTTATAATGTAATTGCAACATTATGCATTTATTAAATTCTTTGAGATAGAATTGCAGGCTATTTAACAGCATTTCTAGATATAATTTTGTACGGGTTAATTGCAATTCTTGTTTAATCTGTTTTGAGCTTAATTTATACCATTTTTATACAAATGTTACAAAAGTGGTCCGCTAATAAGAGTGCTTTAGTTTCTTGTCATAATGTAATCTTCGAAAAAGTAGGGCACCTCTATAATAATGTCATCTTATCCTTTATCTCAGTTTTCTTCATTTATGTTATTTAAGGCTATTGTAAAAATAGAAATATCTAATCTAACAGGTAAATAATTACTTATTGCAACATTTTTCATTATTAATCTATCTTGTATGGTCGAATTTATCAGTAATTTCCGTTTTAAGGTTTATATCTTATGCTTAGTAGGTATAAGTTATTTATAGAAATAAGCTTGTTACTATTGCGTATCTACAAATTACATATACAGCTATGGGAAAATGTATGGAGCGTCTATTAAATTCAAATGAAATATCTTTAAAATAGTACAATAAACTCCATAAAATTGTTTGAAATATAATTCTCTAACTTATTGAATGTGTAAAGCAACTTATTTCTAAACAAAACCTATCATAAACTGCTCTTTGCCACACCGCGAAAAAAACTACAAAGTGGTTCACAAGTAATGATGTTTACCTGCTTCCATGGCCTTCCTAGTCTCCAGACTTTTTCTCGATAGAAAAATCGTGGGCAATACTAAGGCAGAAAGTATCCGTTTACAAATGTAAACCAAAAAGAGAACAATTTCCGTCAGCTTGTGTAAGGGACTTATGAACAGTGCGCCCAAAAGAGCTCGTGCAGTAACCAAAGCACGATGAGGTGGGATAAAATATTAAAGAATATCTTTAAAATTGCTAATAGAGTTATATATACTCGTTAGTTTTCCTGTATAATATTTAGAATCTTGAGCAATGTTTAGAGTGCTCCATACATTTTTCCATAGGTATGTATTCTGTATAAAAACACTGTGCCACAATATATCAAGAGCTAAGTTTTAATATAACGATCCTCGTTATATGAACAAAAGCATAATGAAAATATGATTTCTATCAGTTAAAAAAGTCAATAAATACGCATCCTATTTTGCTGGAAAATTGTGTGTTGTATGGTATCGCTTTCTAACGGCAAGCGTCGGCCACTGTTCATTGATGGTTGTCTAATAGAACTAATAGAAAATGCTATCGTCACATCGATCTTTTCAGTTTCACTCAATTCAACGATGCTCTTAGTCAGTACTAGTGCGAGGTGAAGGGGACGAATCTCTGGACATACGTAATTCATTTCAAACTAAGCCGATATACTTAGTTCTGTTCTTAATAAGACGTCGCTGGGTATTAAACTTTTCTAGTTTTATAACGTGTAGTAGATCTAGAACAGTTGAAGTCGCCCCCAATTTTAGCCAACCAGAATGCTTTCCATAGGTTGCAAATAATATTCCGATATACAGCTGTGGCCAAATATATTCGCTACCCTCCATGGCTCTGGTTATTCAAGGTATATAAACAATAAAAGAACATTTTTGGAAGCTATCTTTTGGTTACATCTATATACAACTCATGAAAATATTTGGTGGATCTTCCATGGGCTTTTATGAATCCACTAATAGCAGGTGCAGACATTCCATCCAAAAAAAAAACAGAGGAACAACATTTCATCTCTTACACTCTTATACCTTACACGTTAGTACCTTCAGAAATATTAAGAAAAACAGTTTGACGTCTACCTGTAATTCGAAAATTCTCGTATAATATCGTTAAACACGGATACGTACACCCATGGAAGGAAGTGGTTGGACAGTTTCCGTATAGCAACGGATTGAAAGTGTCCAACCTTTACATTCTTCAGTGTACGTAGCGTTGGCAGAGTGGCGGATACATATGACCATCTTGTATGTTTTATGTATTTAATTAGCTATAGACATAGAGAGAATACATAAAATTGGTTTTCGGTGAATTTTATCTCTTTAATAGATACTACTTTATCCAAATATAAGTGCCGCATATTATAACTGGGCTAACAATGAATATTTCCACAATCATAGTACAGAGAAAGTCATTTTAAGCCAGAGTATTACTATTTTTAAACCTACTGCACCTGCCAAAAGCCTTATTAGGAATTCATGTGCAATGGATTTAAAAATAATAATTTTCTGGCTTTATTAAAATGACTTTCTTTGTACTATGATTGTGGAAATGTTCGACCAGTTATATGCAGCACTTAAATTTGGATGAAGTAGTATTAGGAAGATAATATCTACAAAAACCGAGAATACATAAATCGCTCTATGTTCCACTCGGCCGTGGAAACCCTGTATATTACACAGCAGCTCGTTTTGTTTCGCCAAGTTGTAAAATAGAATGCCTTACCGTTCAGGTAATCAAAGTAGTAGAGAGTAAAAATAAGTAAAACGAAATAAATACTGTGCAAGCTAAAGAAAAGCGCCTATACAGAGCTTGAACATTATCTATATGTTCCTGTAATAGTTGACCGATCATACCATGCTAAGAATTCATTTTAGATGTAATGATTGTGTGCTGATTTTTGATAAAACTGTATCTTTAGAATGTTCAGCGTGTCAATTAATTGAATCGTATGAAATTAGATGTTGGTTGCTTGAGTGGTTGCATATGTTCTCTAGCTCTCTAGCTAACTTAAAAACTAAAACTCGAAATTTGGTTCTCTATTTTCTTTCTGCTACTATAACTGTTTGGTTTAACTGTATTTGGCGATGGAAAATGTTGTCGTTCTTCGGGATCTAAGTAATACATTTCTTCAATTCATTTTATTGTTTTTAGCAAATTGTATTTAGATTAAGACTACAATTTTTAAGTATAAGCGCTAAAGTAATGACGATAAAAAGGTTAGTAGTAATTTTCTTTCTCTATATGTTTAGTTCAAATTTTAGTATTAGTAATTAAAAATGTATTGATTCCCACGTCTGACATACTGTAAAATATGATTATGAGCCACATTTCCGTGTAGAAATATTATACTAAGTACACAAAGTTTGTCAAATGTATCAACTCATTATATATATGTATGTATATCGAAGAATTAATTTGGTGCACTAACAATTCAAGAATCTCTCTTCCCTGACTCATTATGTACATTTATTTCATCAATATTTGTTTAATTGTTATTTTCGTTCTGTATCTTTTTCGATTTTCTTGAAAAATTTGCTACTAAAAACCCGTTACCTAATTTCGGTAGCTGTTTTTCTTTAACTCTACTACTGCGTGGAGTGTATGCGCTCATAGATGAATATATGTATGTATGTATGTACACATTCGATGTCACTTACCGATCCTGGGTGTGATAGAAATGCCTATGTTTTAGATTTTATGGCTTCTCCAAGATTCATAAGCATTTTTTCGTTTGAAAGTCACTTTTTTGCTATAATGCGTTGTCCCAAGTTTTTTATAAAGTTTTGCGCGATTTTGCCGCATTATATTGACATTTAGGTCAAAATTATCTTCTTGGTCACTCATACAATGTTTTGATCTTTCAGCCTCGTACTGTAAGTAAAACAGCAGCTTTTGGTAACTGTACATATAACGACATATTCTTTTTTTGTTCTTATATTCTTAGGTGGAGAATGTTTACATTTACTACATTTCGTTCGGTTATTTTTGAAAACATCATCTTTCTGGATCTAATATCTAAGTTTTGGCCGTGTAAAACTCTTGGTATGTATTGCCATCGTCTGCTTCGCTCTGCAATAGGATAAATAATGGAGTCTAATATACATAATGTTGTAATAGTATATAACAATTACAAAATTAGCTTTTTAAAAATCGACGCTCTCTTATTGTGAATATTAAATAAACTAATTAAAACATTTTTCATCTAGACGAGACGTTGTAGAACTAAGACTAAAGGAACAGAAAAGCTATCTCAAAGAAGTAATTTTCAATATTTTTATCCTCAAAAAGAATTAATTGGAATGAAGGATGTCGCCACAATGGACATGGAAAAGTCTTGCTGCTGTTTCATCTATTTTATTAAGTTGAACGTCTTAATTATCCGTTAATTTTAATTTTGAATGGCTCCCGTTAAGACAATGGTGGCGAAAGTCGTACATAATTTCCTTCCGAAAGGAATTTGTTCGCAGATTGAACGGCTTTACTAGACAGTGGCGTAGCTAAAAACTTTGATCAGGTTTTTTCCTTTATGAAGTAGTAGTATTATCTGATTATCTGATTTGATCTGCCAAGTTGTGTATGTAGCGGTAGCATTACTACGACAAGAAGTTTGTTAGAGTATAGCTGGTTCTAACTAATAACCTGTAACTCAGAATCAAAGAGGTAACCTACACACCTACTGTGTTTATACACGCCATTTTTGGGCCTTATT
>SMLS01078098.1:0-13587 GCA_004785975.1 Popillia japonica
CTGCATGCTGTCTCGTCTTCTAGCCGTCTGTCTACGCGGCGGGGCTTCGATAGGAAAATGCGTCTTTCTATTGCTCTCGTTCTGGGATTATGGTTATCATGTGGTATCATTTATTGAAGTTGCATTTTGGAACCGTAATATCGGTAGGTAGACATGTTACTTCTCCAGGATGTAACAGAGATGTAATGTAAAGTTATGTCTAAACGGAAAAGGAAAATGCATTGATCCATGATTTCAAGTCTAGGCGAAACGAAAACATGGAAAATTAGGAAACATTACGAAACCACTCAGTGTATTGTGCTATATTAGTTCTTAACACCAGTACCAGGATTTTGGTACTATCTCACAATGATTACTTAGACTAGACTTGGTTTTATGCACAGTAAGAAAAAGAACCCTCTCTTACAAACATGAATATTTGTTTATCCTACGCCAGCTGTAATCCCAAAATTCCATACACAAGTATCGTAGCTGAGACATTTTCCAATCTTGGAAAGGGAATATAGCAGACACTATGATCTTTACAAAAATTGTGCAAATCAGAGGTACTGCTTCCAAGGTACCTTTACAAGATAATTTTTTTAAAAATTTGCGCTCACTGCTGCATGCCCCTACATTATTAAATATTTTTAAGTTTTCACTTCATTTGTTTTTTAATCGGTATGAAGAAGATTTGAGGCGTGTAGATTTTTTATTGTCGCAACACAATGGAATTTACTTAAAATATAGCTATTGCATAACTATACTATACATATACATATTGGAGTGTATTGCTGACTTCCTAGATCGCTGTCATTCATGTCTTTAAAAAAGATATAACTAATTAGTACTCTAGACTTAATAGTTTATAAGGGAAAATCAATCAATTTGCATAGTAGAAAGAACCGGAGATAGATAATTGTTTGTTAGATAATCACCGGACACATCAACCGCAACTCAATTTAATGATTTTGTTATAATTTTAATACGACCAAAGATGAAGGAGTCTTTCATGTGTTACGCCTATTACAAAGCATTGAACCATTAAAAAATAAACTTTTGATTTAGACGTAATACATACAGTGATGAAAGAGTCTTATATCACAGTATTGTTGATATCTTGTATATCACATTTTATTAACCTAGAAATTCAGTAAAACCTTCATCATTCGATGCAGAGTGAGTTCTTGAAATAGTATAAACACAAATAAGTATGTATAGCTATTGAATTGTTTTCCTTTCTTCCATAAACTGCAGTAGGGAGAGTAACAGATTGTACTTCAGAATATTTAGACTCTTTTTTGAAACCTGATGCCATGTTTTACAAAACAGCAAGTTCATTCAAGTCTGAAATAGTTTTTTTTTAAGATGTCATACAAGATTCACAAGTTTTTACCAGTCTAATATAGCAAATTGTCCTGCCAACGTAAAATTTAAACCGAAAGCAAAGTTTGCTGACAGGATTATGGTCTGGTGTGATACTTCTCAAGGAACATCTAAGGCTGTAGCTGCAAAAGCCTATATTCCCCAATGTTTACCTAAATTGATAAATATAATTAATACTCATGATGATGATGTAATATTCTGGTCCGATCTGGCTTCATGCCATTATGCTAGAATCCTTAAGAACTGGTTAACTGAATGTAGGTAACTTGAATTACGATCCCTGTCTCAGTGAAGCTGACCTAACCACCTAATACTTGATATTTCTGAATCTATTTCATGGTACATTGAAATTTTGTTTGAAATATATTATTTTTGGTCTCATTAAATGTTTAGGGAAAGATAACAACACTGACGTTGCTATTTTCAAGGAGCTTTTTTTAAAAAAAATTGTGTGGTCTTTCGTGTCTAACAATGAAAATACTGTTAGACTGTTCATTATTTTGCCCTGCTTGTTTTTATTATTTATTTATTCACGCGAGGATGTAGATTCTTTTGAAAAGTTTCAGTACACGCTCTATGTTTAGCTTCAGTATTTCATTGTTACATATATATGTTTCGAATTTACTTATGATTACTGTTAACGTATTTTCTGCAAATCTAAAACGCTGAAATCTGTGTCAAAATTTGAGTATACAGACGTAATTTCTATTAAATTATATTTTGATCGCATCATCTCATAAACTAAAGAAGGGTTAAGATTTTAGGGTTAAGTAAGTAACATAGAAGAAAACTCGTGTATACTAGTGTATGCATGAGAATGATATATGAATGTAGAATTGTGACTGCACTAAGGACGGCAATGAATATTAAAAATATTTTTTTAGTAATAGAAAATGTCAATTTAGAGTATTGCGGCGGACTTGTCATAAGAACACACAACCGTAGTATTACTGTATTTCACTGGTCATTGTGTCTAAAATAACAACTACGAAACAAAATGTAGCATGGTATTTCCATGATTACTTATTTTGTAGTTTAAATAAAAAATGTACGTTGCAGTCAATAATTCGGTTTTCCTCCACTTTATATTCATAATTTAATTGCGACCTATTTATTGGCACGTTCTATTTTGCATTACGATTCATTCAGAAAATATTTTTTAAATAGCAATACTGTACGTAGTAAATTACTGTTGTGAAAAACATATGATGTAAGTCGGCAAGGTGTTCGACCTCTGGTATAAACAGCATGTGTCACAATACTACCGACCTTTATTGGCATTGGACTTGAACAACTTTCTTTTTATGTGTCTATAACGGTTTCGCAAAAGAAGCTCATCTACATCTCTGAATGTTACCATCTTCTATTTATTAATTTCCTGGTGTCGAGAGAAAGGTGGATCTACACTTTAATATTACGTTATGTTGCTTAAGATGGCAATATTAGTAGTGATATTCCTTGTTGATTCTTAAAGAAATAAATCTTCCTTATTTTGCCGTTTATTGATTTTGAATTATTTCTGACCGCGCTTAACATAGGTTTTCCACGTTATTTGTATAATTTTGCATATATTTCTTTTTATGATAGATCACACAGGAAGTTTACGTAATTTTTCTTTCTTCTTAATTCAAGTAGGAATATAATATACTATCAACTTCGACCTAGGAAAATATCAGATTTTCCAAATTCAATTAAATTCAGAAACAGTTCACTATTTGTATATATTGTCCTCAAAACGATGTCCACAACCGATTGCGGTAATATTTTCTAATTGATGAAGATGCAAGTTCTCGAAGAGTGCATTTTTTGCATTCTAGCAATTTCATTTTTATCTAGGACACCTCTAAGTACATGTTATTTACGGTCTATGATCTCCAGTAGTTTTAATATTTTTATGCTCTTCTAAATTAAACACTTTCAAATTTACAAATAGCAAAAAATAAATATTAGAGAGTATTTATGTTTGTAGCAAATCGGCAAATTCGTCACGTCTCCGTGCTTCTGATTTTTTGTTAGTTCATATGTGGATATATATAAAAGTAGAACTTCAATTGAATCAGTTCACTTTAGAGATAGATTCTGTTTAGTTAGAGTGGTCATGATACATTTGTTTAATTTGGAAGGAATTATGTATATTAAATAACCGTTATGATATCCTTAAACTATTGTCAAATGTAGACGAAACAGTAATGATGCAATAGTGCATTTGAAGGAGTATACTAGCCTATATTAATTTTCTTTATATTCATTATGTTAAAGAATACTAACTACCTTGCTATAGAGAAATTGTTGTATTCATTTTTATTTCAATATACGTATGTCTTTATATATGTTTTCAAAATTACATTGCGGACAAAAATAAAAAACTTCTTCAATACCTAAACTCTATCTCTAGTTGTATAAGGTTAGTGTTGATCCATTTTTGGGTTGTCATTCGATATATTTTTGGTTAACTTTCTTTCATTGCTGTTAATTACCATTCATCTATAGAAGTACATACCACCAAGAATATATTATTGCTTCCTCTATCAAGAAAACCTTTTTTTCTGTTGATAAAATTGAAGAATGTAGCCTTGTCAATAACAATTAAACAATAATCAGTTATACAGTTATTTATAATTTTAATATTGTAATTAAATTATGCTGGAATTGAAAATTTTAGTTTGGTTCTATCGACATATGATGCAATTTGCTCATGACACTTTGTGAGCGATCCAGAGAGCCACAGTGAAAGAAATGAAGATGGTGAGGTAACCACTGCTTATCTATTTTATCTTTCAAAGTAATTTCGAATTTCTCAGTGAAGCAGGAAAGGTAATTTCATTTCTTTAAAAATGTATGCTGCTTTGACGAGCTTCTTCATTCAAGGTCGGTTTAAAACGAAATTATTATTTGCAAATTATCAATTTCACAACTTTTACACTTATTTTATTTTTTCGTCTACGGAGCCATAGTTGAGATTTGTTTAACTCAATACCGGGCCACGTCTAGAGCATTTTCTTTGCCAAGCCATAAGTCATCAAGGATGCAGCCACGCGAGCAGAGTCTGCACAACAACAGATGTTTATTATATTGTAGTTCCCCACAGTTACATAGAGCGTCCGGGGAATTGATTTGCGTCCACCTTACTTTATTGACCCTGACTGGGACGACTCCCGTTCCTTGAGGGTTTTCATACACCGGATGACACACGGCGAAAGTCTGTTTGAATTTCTGTGTGTATTCTGTGGCATTCCATCGTACAGAAAGAGTCACGAAGCCAGCCTATCATAGAGAGCGGGAAGAGGTGTTGCTCTCAAACATTTAGTTATTATGCGTTACATTTCATTTAAGGCAATGTCTACTTTTTGGGTACGATTACATCTCTTCCACACAGAGCAGACGTACTCCCATGTAGAACAACATACTGCTTCTGTAGTTCTTGTAAAAACTAACGGCCAACTGATTTTGCAGTTTTCCTCATTATGCCCTTACTACTTTGTACTACATTAGAGGTAGAACTGGAAAGTAGCTTCACAGTAGATAAAAGATTCATATCTAGTAGCGACAGCTAAGCTATTTTCTAAAAATTTTACGTGGAACTTGCTTAAGAAACCAATCAGAAATTAGAGTATTTAAAACCCACTACGTTTTCATCAAGAAATCCACTCTAATTCAGAAGAGAAGAATTGTTTTTAGCAACATACATATGTATGTATATACATAGATAGATAGATTAGGGTTGGAGTGGGCCTGCGAATCCCTTTCACCGTGACTTTTCCAGATCTAGTGTGATCCTCCGTAATCCTAGAAGGGGTCCTATAATTTTGCCTTTTTTATGAGGCTTATCGTCTTTGGGAGTGGTACTTTAATGTAGCTATGCGCTGTGGGTCTCTACAGCCAGTACTGGAAATCTTGTCCTCGCCAGGAACTTGCAATGACATAGCTCATGAACGGGGATTTCTTCTTTCTCCTTGCAAAATCTGCAGATCGCATTGTCTGCTAGACCTATGTTATACATATGGCTCTTTAGTTTACAATAACCGGTCAGAAGACCCACTATCATTTTGACTGTTTTTCTGTCCTTGCGCAGCAGGCTTCTAGTAAATGTAGGGATCTGTTGCTCCTTTAGGGACTCTTTTGCATGTCTTTGTCCTAGTGATCTTTGCTACCATTTCCTGGACTTATATATTCATTCTTTGATGCATTTTCTGATCTGCCAACAACATTCATGTGTATATAAGTACATCATATCCAAGCTAATTCAGATTTTTCTATTATCAATAATATACGAATTATTGATATAATACATATGTGCATATATGATCACAGAACAAATCTAGTAACTGCACTGACTGAACGAGACGCAAAGATGGTGGACGTCGTGGAAACGAGGTTATCTGAAAACGATCACAGGCAGAAGATCTCCATGTTTGCCAAGTGTTGAAGAAGAAAAGGCATGAGGTTCAAGCAATTGAGGCTAACTAGTAACTGTTCTAACCAGTACAACCAACCAATACACCAGAAAAATTGAGTTTTTTTAGTGACCGCAAGCTACCACACAACGGAGATGACTTTTGTTTCCAGCGGCGTGTTTAAGTATTTGCGACAGATAATACAAGCACTATGGACTTTATAAATGGTCTGGGGGATAGTTTGTCGTTCACTGTGCCATTTGCGGATGAACTAGTGTGTTTGGGGGATTTTAATATAAACGCTCTTGATATCAACAGTAAACTCTATTGCGATTTTTTGAACTGCATTGAGGATTTTAATTTAAAGCAAACTATTAGCGAGCCTACAAGGATTACCTTAAAGTCAACCACTTTGCTAGATTTTATCTTAGCATTTGATTCAAGTCATGTTATTTCTGGTGTGATGGATGTTTTGGACGTTGCGGATCATATGCTCGTTTATTGTGATATTAGGCTTTCAAGGGAAAGCCCCAGTCCTTGCACACGTACCTATCGCAGTTTTTCCAATTTTGATTACAATGAATTTTACTTGGATTTAATTAACAGACCGTGGTATCATATTATTGAGATTGATGAAATAAATTTTAAACGTACTAAGTTGCCTGCACACTGGCAGTATTACAAAGACCTACGTAATTTTACTACAAATGCAGTAAGGCGGGAAAAAAGAGCATATATTACCTATAAATCTAATAATAGCACTGCCCGTGACTTGTGGAAAGACGTTAGAAGAATGAATATTCATAACTCATATAAACCTGTATTACCTGAACACTTAGGAGATGCGGAAGCTCTAAACGACTTCTTTGCTCATGCTCATAATCATAATTATAATACAAACTCTAACCACATTGCGAATACTATAGCTTTTTATAATACTAATTTGAAAAATCCAAATATGTTGAAATTTGAATTTTCTGAAGTATCAGATACTGAAGTTTCTAATGCAATCAGTGCTATTACGTCTGATGCTGTTGGTGTGGATGGCATTAGTATCAAAATTATTAAGCTTTGTTGTCCTTTTCTCATACCTGTAATAACACATATGATTAACTTTTGTATATCTAATAGTGTTTTCCCTGCTGCGTGGAAGGAATCAATCATTATACCAATACCTAAAATTAAAGTTCCTAATGAGTATAAAGAGCTACGGCCAATAAGTATTCTGCCTGTGTTGTGTAAGGTTTGTGAGAAAATAATAGCTGCCCAAATAAAACAGCATCTGAGCAAGTATGACTTGTTACCAATGGAGCAGTCTGGGTTTCGAGCACATCACAGTTGTGTTACCGCCTTGCTGGGATTAACTGATGATATTTTAAGTGCTGCCGATCGCGGTAATATGACAATTGCAGTGATGTTAGATTATAGTAAGGCATTTGATACAGTGAATCATGACATCTTGCTTTCTATCTTGCATTACATAGGTTTTCATGACGGCGCAATTGCGTTGATTAAAAACTATCTTGCTGATAGGCTTCAAAGAGTCAAAGTCAAAAATAGTATGTCTTCTCCTTGTGTAATTAATGTAGGCGTGCCACAGGGGTCCATACTTGGACCCCTACTATTTGTTTTATCATGTGTACGCCTCACGTGTTAATTTATGCTGATATCAAGTTTCTTTTCCTTTTATCATTATTTTTGTGTGTGTGTTTGAATCATATTTCTGTTTCACTGTAAAGGGGTTTATGGAAGAACAGATGATCTCACGATCTATCTGAATAAACCCCCTTTGGCTGAACTTCTCTAATTAGGTTTTAATGTATTTATATTTTGTTAATATTCAGACCAATAAATGTGTATTATTATTATTATTATTATAATAAACATCAACTGAGTATTACTGATAATTATATATTTAGTTCGTAAGTAAAGTATTTAACATTACACGTTGAAACTTGGAGATTTTGACAGTATCCTTGAAGATGCTGTTCAAAAGACGAGATAATATAGCTGCAAATTTATCGATAGTTTTTGGAATTAGTAATTTGGAATAAATAAATAGACGATTTAAGAAGAGCTCTAAGTCTGTTGCCTACATTCTACTATGTAAGTACTTGTAGTTGTAATATGTATTTATATATCTTCTATTTTGGTATGTTTCATGCCATATATGTTTTTCAGCTTCACCTTTTTCATGAAGAGACATGCCCCACATACGCTATATGTCAATCAATATTAAGACGAGAATGTCAAATTACTTAGGTGCGGCAAATTTGTTTGCATTTGTCAATTCAAAAAATATGTTTACATTATTTTCATACTCTAGACAGTGTACTGAAATATTTGCATCTAAACACAATATCAACTTTATTGTGGCTGAACCTTGAAGAGAAATTTTTTGGAACAAGCTGTATTATTAACACTATGATTGCGACAATTAGCCTTGCTTTGTTATGCATTGACATTGATAGTTAATTCTTGTATTCTAAAGCCACGTAACGAGAGAAAGAAATCTAATTTGACTAATTTAATCATTTAAGCAGTATGTAGAACTGCAGCATGCAACATAACCTAATTATGAGTATTACAAATTGCAAGAATAAAGTAACCTTCGCGGTTTGAACTAAATTAGACTTTCTAGAGCAAATAGCAGTGCATTTTGCGAAAATATGAGATTACTCGTTTCAGAATATGTTAATAAGATAGTAATTAAGGCTATGCTAAAGAATTTGACCATAAAGATCAGAGTAAGACAGTTTGAGATCTTTAAGAGTAATGTATATTGTAGTTGTAATACTGTTAACCTGTGGATTAATTATAAGACGTTATAGTAGGAAACATCTATTTGCAAATATTCAAATTACAGATTGTCTCTCAAACGGTTTCATCTTTAAACTAAACAATTAGGTTACAGAAAACATACATATATGTACATAGGTCTCTTAAATCGATCTTTGTAAAGTTTTATCGAAATTCGAGTTATTCACTGATATTTCCTTCCTTATATTATTAGATTTCTAGCCAGTATTTGGCAAAGTGGCCATACATAAGGTATGATAAATGGTTCAAGTATAAATCACCATATATTGTGCAATATGTATTACTCAATTGCAGTAATAACATACACACATGTACCACATCATTTAAAAACCCGCACACCATTAAAGAGTTGTTAACAACGATTACGGTTGATAGATATTTTCTTTCCACTAAACTAAGCTGAGATTTTTAGTTGGTTTTATTCATTAGATGGAATTCAATAGCAGAAATCTAACCAGATTTATGCCCTTCATTAATTCCATCTTCAGAAATCCACATCATTCTAAATACTAAAAAATTAGTAGTTGATGAAACGTGAGTGTATACAACAGAACTACACTTTATTGTCATGTACAAACACCTTTTGTATCTTATACTAAACAGTTACAAAACTAAAATACTAGTAGTGCAATTAGTTACCAAAGATTTTGCAAATAGGGAAAAGAGCATAAGGAAATTAATATATGACCAATCTACATACATTGATACAAGTTAATGAAGTATTCACCTAAGAAAACACCAACACCTGTACAATTACTTCACTTCTTCTTTTCTAAGGTTACATTCAGGCTTCATTAGAACTATGATTTAATCGTACAGAGTAGCCATATATTGTGTGTGTTGTCTACCTATCTATAGCAACATGTAAGATTTAATTTACGAAACGCAGTACCTTCTTGTACAAGGGCTTAAATGAAGATGTTAGCGATCACCGGAGATAATGGTGGTCCTATTGCTGCACTATTCTTTTGCTTATAAACAGTCCCATTCAGCAGGAGGTTCGTTGACTCAATGTTTTACATGATCTATAAGAATTTGTCGTGCTTCTGCCGGCGCTAATTCTTTGATGACCGCCAATGTTTTATCCACTAATACATTGAAGTGAGACTCGTCAAAACTAATATGTATATGTACTAATTGTACTCTGACTTTCCCACGCATGTAGCCATCTTCGGTTTTATTTTGGTACAGCTGAATCCCTGATGGCTTTCCTAATTTATAGTTCAATATTGCTAGTTACGTCTCCATTTAATTGCATGTAGTGGCCCAGCGTTAGCACTGTATATGTATATCTTTTTATTGTAATCTCTCTCTAGGTATTAGTACACCGTATTGCCCGAGATTGATACGAGAATTACTGTAAATTACGAAAACTTCGTGTAGGTAACTGCAATCGGAAAAACGGGTACAGTCTGGGCAACATCTGGCGAATAATATTACAGGATCGGAGACAAAGCCACAATCACAACATGGATGCAGCTCAGCGAAGTGTAATGGTCACGAACTAGCGAAACGAAAAAGAAATCAGATATGTATATAACGCGGAGCGGAAGACAACAGTAGTCTTTAGAAACCGTCTGAAGAAGCTGACAGCATGATCTGTGAAACGTCAAATACAATCTTTTCTACGCGACTTTAACCCAGTGTTGACTAACAGCTTCATAGATGTATAATATGATCAAATACAGATACTAATCCTTATAGAACAAGTCTTGCCACAACTTCGACAACTGGTTTTTCAAACAATTCTCCCAGTACATGTTCAGAGATACTTCATATTTCATACAAAATTTTAGGTCAATCAGTAAACTAAAATATCAAAAAAAATTAAGTAATGCGGCAACTGATTCAGAAATATTACATGACCAACAAATAGTTCTGAGTCACTGATTAATAATATAATCACAGACAATCATCTGTATGATGTCTTTGACCAATAAACAATACTTCAAAAGATTCCAAATAAAGAATTTATGAGACCATTGCCATTCAGAAGTTGGGACGGCACACCGAATGAAAATAATGTAGATGATATGTTGCAGTCGTTGCTGCTATACAGCGGGGTGGTGGGGGTTGAACAAGTACCGCTGCGGTTGGTAGAGTTTTGCGTTGTTCACATAGGTGAATAGTCACCTGCACACTGCAGGCGCGAATATTTTATACTGACACAATCATAAAACACAATATTTTTATGTCAATTAATATTTGTTTATAAACGAAGCAACACTGTTTTGTTTCCTATCTGATTACAAGCTTTAATATGGTTTTTGAACTTTTGACAGGGTATGCCCTGTGGAAATAATTGAGGAAGCCAGCCTATATAATCTAAACGCTTGAAGATATGTACATCCATAAAATTTACGGAGCATCAAGGTTTCCTATAGACGAGTCTATGCAGCAAGTTTCGACTTTGGCTATCGTCGCATTTTGTACCGAACGGCTCCGATAGGTGGGAAATGCCGTCGCCATAGAGTCTGAGAAGAGCGAGAAGAGCCAGTTGCTCTCAGTGTGTTGTGTAAGTCCAGTATGTAATTGTTTTCGCTGTATAATGACGGATCGATCGCGCTACTTAAGCGAGTTTGAGCTGTAGAAGTGTTTGTGGAGATGCACATGGCAGGTGTATCCTTCCATGACATCGTGCGGCGTCTCGAGCGATCCTTGTCGGCTGTGCAACGGACATGGCGAGAATGGACTGAGTTAGTACGTACGCGCCGTCAGCCGCGAGTAGGACGGTTTCGAGCGACTACAGCACGCGAGGACCGCACCCTTCTGTATCGTCGCGTGCGTCGTCCTTCGAGCCCCCCTACGCGAACTGTACGGAGGCTTTTGTTAGAGGGTGGACGGCGGTGGCTCACTCCTGGACACCGTCGCACATGCTACCAGTGGGTCAACACAAGTCATCCGTTGATTGCTGAGTAGAGGCACATTTGCTCGTGTACTCGAGCACTGCGTTCAACCACGCCATATTTACCGCCAGCAGTGCATTATGATATGGGGTGCGGTTACGTATGGAGAACGTACATGTCTGCTGTGTGTACAGCAGAGAATGGTGGGCCGTGGATACGTAGATGATGTGCTACGGCCCGTAGTGCTTCCCTACGTTCGGCGGCGCCCAGGTCTGCTATACATGCACGACAACGCTCGACCGCACGTTTCGCGTGTAGTACAGGCCTTTTTGGAAGAGCACCGTATACGGATGCTTCCATGGCCAGCTCGTTCCTTGGATCTGAATCCGATTGGACATGTCTGGGATGTGATCGGTGGGATACTTCAACGTTATCCGGCTCCTCCGCCTAACGTTGTATAGTTATAGAGGCGAGTAGAGGAGGCATTGTCGGCCATCCCTCTCGCTGCCATACGACGATTTACTCCATGGCTAGTCGTGTAACGACGGTACGCGTCGCTCGCGGGAGATATACTCCCTATTGATCTATCCCGTCCCAGCAGGGTGACAGCGCTCTCCGCATGAGGGTAAGTTATACTAGGTTAGTACTCGTTTTACACAGAATTTCATCGCGCAAGAACCGCGTGTTCTGATTATACAGAATGTGCTCGTCTACTATTTCCACCAGTGTATTTGACATATAGTGGATTATGATTTTTAGTTCGGCCATTTTAAACGTTGTTAGTACTTTGCAATATACTTGCACATGCACTTGTTTCTGTAATAACTTTAAGTATACTTTTACGTTTCGTTTGTTTTTCTCTTCAAAATTCTTACCAAAACTTCACGCGCTGCTTTAAAATTAACACATGTTATAAAAAGACCTTCTGAATAGATTATAGTAAACTAACTACATATATAAAATTATCTGTCTCGTTTTGAGCAATACTAAAAAATAAAGATATCTAGTAACTACTAAAATATGTGAACGTAACAACTACCTGTTAAAGGGTTGATTTCGTACTATGTTATATCAACAAGCAAAAAGTTAAATAACATCTACGTTTCTTTAGTAGTAGTACCTGTTACATCAGTTACTGTATTTGTATTCATTCCTATCTTTTAATTAAAAACCGCACCTGTATTTAAAACTGCTTTATATCGATAAATGTTCGCTTATAAGTGAATGTACTAAATACTCTTCCAAATAATATACCCATGAATTAAGAAAACGTAATATATAAAAAAAACCATCGATGTGTAACGTATGTGAGTTAGATAGCCCCTTTCAAATATAACCGAGGTTTTATTTACGCGGTCAAATCTGCTATTTTGTAATTAGGAACAAACTGAGACTCTTTACCAATTTAGGCACCAAAGACGGTGCTAATTTGTACAGTTTTTTACTCGTTCATTCTTGTTATCCACTTCGCTGTGCTACAAAACAGTTTACGCAATAAATGGTGCGCGTTCTACCTGCTCGGATATTATATTTAGCGCAAAATGTTGAAACCTTTTCCTTGAAAACATTGTTATTATGTCGTTATTGGCAAACATATAGAAATCTTCGATGTGGATTTCAGAAAGTTCAAGGGGAGATGCAAGTAAAGTTTATCACTCAAGTTTTTGTTAGGATGAATTGCGGTGCGGAGCTTTCATAATTCAAAAAGTTACGATTAATTGGGGTGCTATGGAGATTTCGCAATTTATATTGTACTAGACGAACAAAAATTTAAACTTAACTAATGAATCCATAGCGAATACAGTATAATTTATCAAACCCTTCGTCCGAATAGATACTAAATACTACATATTAAGTAAGCTATATTAATATAACATATGTATGTAGGTATAAGAGAGATCATGGATATACTGACATTCTACTAAACAAATAGACAGCAAAATATATACAGCACGTTTTTGCATATTACATATGTAAATACGGATGTGGATAATTTCTTAGCTTATTTCATGACTAAAAAATTATATAAGAATGGAAAATCCTTTTTACCGGCCAAATCGATTAGTTGAATTAGAAATATTGGGTCGAAGAAAACTATATGGGATTTTGACAAATTTTTTAAAAGCAGTTATTAATTGCTTATATTTGGGGATCCTTTCATT
>SMLS01078099.1:0-13581 GCA_004785975.1 Popillia japonica
CTGCATGCTGTCTCGTCTTCTAGCCGTCTGTCTACGCGGCGGGGCTTCGATAGGAAAATGCGTCTTTCTATTGCTCTCGTTCTGGGATTATGGTTATCATGTGGTATCATTTATTGAAGTTGCATTTTGGAACCGTAATATCGGTAGGTAGACATGTTACTTCTCCAGGATGTAACAGAGATGTAATGTAAAGTTATGTCTAAACGGAAAAGGAAAATGCATTGATCCATGATTTCAAGTCTAGGCGAAACGAAAACATGGAAAATTAGGAAACATTACGAAACCACTCAGTGTATTGTGCTATATTAGTTCTTAACACCAGTACCAGGATTTTGGTACTATCTCACAATGATTACTTAGACTAGACTTGGTTTTATGCACAGTAAGAAAAAGAACCCTCTCTTACAAACATGAATATTTGTTTATCCTACGCCAGCTGTAATCCCAAAATTCCATACACAAGTATCGTAGCTGAGACATTTTCCAATCTTGGAAAGGGAATGTAGCAGACACTATGATCTTTACAAAAATTGTGCAAATCAGAGGTACTGCTTCCAAGGTACCTTTACAAGATAATTTTTTTAAAAATTTGCGCTCACTGCTGCGTGCCCCTACATTATTAAATATTTTTAAGTTTTCACTTCATTTGTTTTTTAATCGGTATGAAGAAGATTTGAGGCGTGTAGATTTTTTATTGTCGCAACACAATGGAATTTACTTAAAATATAGCTATTGCATAACTATACTATACATATACATATTGGAGTGTATTGCTGACTTCCTAGATCGCTGTCATTCATGTCTTTAAAAAAGATATAACTAATTAGTACTCTAGACTTAATAGTTTATAAGGGAAAATCAATCAATTTGCATAGTAGAAAGAACCGGAGATAGATAATTGTTTGTTAGATAATCACCGGACACATCAACCGCAACTCAATTTAATGATTTTGTTATAATTTTAATACGACCAAAGATGAAGGAGTCTTTCATGTGTTACGCCTATTACAAAGCATTGAACCATTAAAAAATAAACTTTTGATTTAGACGTAATACATACAGTGATGAAAGAGTCTTATATCACAGTATTGTTGATATCTTGTATATCACATTTTATTAACCTAGAAATTCAGTAAAACCTTCATCATTCGATGCAGAGTGAGTTCTTGAAATAGTATAAACACAAATAAGTATGTATAGCTATTGAATTGTTTTCCTTTCTTCCATAAACTGCGGTAGCGAGAGTAACAGATTGTACTTCAGAATATTTAGACTCTTTTTTGAAACCTGATGCCATGTTTTACAAAACAGCAAATTCATTCAAGTCTGAAATAGTTTTTTTTTAAGATGTCATACAGGATTCACAAGTTTTTACCAGTCTAATATACCAAATTGTCCTGCCAACGTAAAATTTAAACCGAAAGCAAAGTTTGCTGACAGGATTATGGTCTGGTGTGATACTTCTCAAGGCACATCTAAGGCTGTAGCTGCAAAAGCCTATATTCCCCAATGTTTACCTAAATTGATAAATATAATTAATACTCATGATGATGATGTAATATTCTGGTCCGATCTGGCTTCATGCCATTATGCTAGAATCCTTAAGAACCGGTTAACTGAATGTAGGTAACTTGAATTACGATCCCTGTCTCAGTGAAGCTGACCTAACCACCTAATACTTGATATTTCTGAATCTATTTCATGGTACATTGAAATTTTGTTTGAAATATATTATTTTTGGTCTCATTAAATGTTTAGGGAAAGATAACAACACTGACGTTGCTATTTTCAAGGAGCTTTTTTTAAAAAAATTTGTTTATGGTCTTTCGTGTCTAACAATGAAAATACTGTTAGACTGTTCATTATTTTGCCCTGCTTGTTTTTATTATTTATTTATTCACGCGAGGATGTAGATTCTTTTGAAAAGTTTCAGTACACGCTCTATGTTTAGCTTCAGTATTTCATTGTTACATATATATGTTTCGAATTTACTTATGATTACTGTTAACGTATTTTCTGCAAATCTAAAACGCTGAAATCTGTGTCAAAATTTGAGTATACAGACGTAATTTCTATTAAATTATATTTTGATCGCATCATCTCATAAACTAAAGAAGGGTTAAGATTTTAGGGTTAAGTAAGTAACATAGAAGAAAATTCGTGTATACTAGTGTATGCATGAGAATGATATATGAATGTAGAATTGTGACTGCACTAAGGACGGCAATGAATATTAGAAATATTTTTTTAGTAATAGAAAATGTCAAGTTAGAGTATTGCGGCGGACTTGTCATAAGAACACACAACCGTAGTATTACTGTATTTCACTGGTCATTGTGTCTAAAATAACAACTACGAAACAAAATGTAGCATGGTATTTCCATGATTACTTATTTTGTAGTTTAAATAAAAAAAGTTCGTTGCAGTCAATAATTCAGTTTTGCTCCACTTTATATTCATAATTTAATTGCGACCTATTTATTGGCACGTTCTATTTTGCATTACAATTCATTCAGAAAATATTTTTTAAATAGCAATACTGTACGTAGTAAATTACTGTTGTGAAAAACATATGATGTAAGTCGGCAAGGTGTTCGACCTCTGGTATAAACAGCATGTGTCACAATACTACCGACCTTTATTGGCATTGGACTTGAACAACTTTCTTTTTATGTGTCTATAACGGTTTCGCAAAAGAAGCTCATCTACATCTCTGAACGTTACCATCTTCTATTTATTAATTTCCTGGTGTCGAGAGAAAGGTGGATCTACACTTTAATATTACGTTATGTTGCTTAAGATGGCAATATTAGTAGTGATATTCCTTGTTGATTCTTAAAGAAATAAATCTTCCTTATTTTGCCGTTTATTGATTTTGAATTATTTCTGACCGCGCTTAACATAGGTTTTCCACGTTATTTGTATAATTTTGCATATATTTCTTTTTATGATAGATCACACAGGAAGTTTACGTAATTTTTCTTTCTTCTTAATTCAAGTAGGAATATAATATACTATCAACTTCGACCTAGGAAAATATCAGATTTTCCAAATTCAATTAAATTCAATTATTGTATATATTGTCCTCAAAACGATGTCCACAACCGATTGCGGTAATATTTTCTAATTGATGAAGATGCAAGTTCTCGAAGAGTGCATTTTTTGCATTCTAGCAATTTCATTTTTATCTAGGACACCTCTAAGTACATGTTATTTACGGTCTATGATCTCCAGTAGTTTTAATATTTTTATGCTCTTCTAAATTAAACACTTTCAAATTTACAAATAGCAAAAAATAAATATTAGAGAGTATTTATGTATGTAGCAAATCGGCAAATTCGTCACGTCTCCGTGCTTCTGATTTTTTGTTAGTTCATATGTGGATATATATAAAAGTAGAACTTCAATTGAATCAGTTCACTTTAGAGATAGATTCTGTTTAGTTAGAGTGGTCATGATACATTTGTTTAATTTGGAAGGAATTATGTATATTAAATAACCGTTATGATATCCTTAAACTATTGTCAAATGTAGACGAAACAGTAATGATGCAATAGTGCATTTGAAGGAGTATACTAGCCTATATTAATTTTCTTTATATTCATTATGTTAAAGAATACTAACTACCTTGCAATAGAGAAATTGTTGTATTCATTTTTATTTCAATATACGTATGTCTTTATATATGTTTCCAAAATTACATTGCGGACAAAAATAAAAAACTTCTTCAATACCTAAACTCTATCTCTAGTTGTATAGGGTTAGTGTTGATCCATTTTTGGGTTGTCATTCGATATATTTTGGGTTAACTTTCTTTCATTGCTGTTAATTACCATTCATCCATAGAAGTAAATACCACCAAGAATATATTATTGCTTCCTCTATCAAGAAAACCTTTTTTTCTGTTGATAAAATTGAAGAATGTAGCCTTGTCAATAACAATTAAACAATAATCAGTTATACAGTTATTTATAATTTTAATATTGTAATTAAATTATGCTGGAATTGAAAATTTTAGTTTGGTTCTATCGACATATGATGCAATTTGCTCATGACACTTTGTGAGCGATCCAGAGAGCCACAGTGAAAGAAATGAAGATGGTGAGGTAACCACTGCTTATCTATTTTATCTTTCAAAGTAATTTCGAATTTCTCAGTGAAGCAGGAAAGGTAATTTCATTTCTTTAAAAATGTATGCTGCTTTGACGAGCTTCTTCATTCAAGGTCGGTTTAAAACGAAATTATTATTTGCAAATTATCAATTTCACAACTTTTACACTTATTTTATTTTTTCGTCTACGGAGCCATAGTTGAGATTTGTTTAACTCAATACCGGGCCACGTCTAGAGCATTTTCTTTGCCAAGCCATAAGTCATCAAAGATGCAGCCACGCGAGCAGAGTCTGCACAACAACAGATGTTTATTATATTGTAGTTCCCCACAGTTACATAGAGCGTCCGGGGAATTGACTTGCGTCCACCTTACTTTATTGACCTTGACTGGGACGACTCCCGTTCCTTGAGGGTTTTCATACACCGGATGACACACGGCGAAAGTCTGTTTGAATTTCTGTGTGTATTCTGTGGCATTCCATCGTACAGAAAGAGTCACGAAGCCTGCCTATCATAGAGAGCGGGAAGAGGTGTTGCTCTCAAACATTTAGTTATTATGCGTTACATTTCATTTAAGGCAATGTCTACTTTTTGGGTACGATTACATCTCTTCCACACAGAGCAGACGTACTCCCATGTAGAACAACATACTGCTTCTGCAGTTCTTGTAAAAACTAACGGTCAACTGATTTTGCAGTTTTCCTCATTATGCCCTTACTACTTTGTACTACATTAGAGGTAGAACTGGAAAGTAGCTTCACAGTAGATAAAAGATTCATATCTAGTAGCGACAGCTAAGCTATTTTCTAAAAATTTTACGTGGAACTTGCTTAAGAAACCAATCAGAAATTAGAGTATTTAAAACCCACTACGTTTTCATCAAGAAATCCACTCTAATTCAGAAGAGAAGAATTGTTTTTAGCAACATACATATGTATGTATATACATAGATAGATAGATTAGGGTTGGAGTGGGCCTGCGAATCCCTTTCACCGTGACTTTTCCAGATCTAGTGTGATCCTCCGTAATTCTAGAAGGGGTCCTATAATTTTGCCGTTTTTATGAGGCTTATCGTCTTTGGGAGTGGTACTTTAATGTAGCTATGCGCTGTGGGTCTCTACAGCCAGTACTGGAAATCTTGTCCTCGCCAGGAACTTGCAATGACATAGCTCATGAACGGGGATTTCTTCTTTCTCCTTGCAAAATCTGCAGATAGCATTGTCTGCTAGACCTATGTTATACATATGGCTCTTTAGTTTACAATAACCGGTCAGAAGACCCACTATCATTTTGACTGTTTTTCTGTCCTTGCGCAGCAGGCTTCTAGTAAATTTAGGGATCTGTTGCTCCTTTAGGGACTCTTTTGCATGTCTTTGTCCTAGTGATCTTTGCTACCATTTCCTGGACTTATATATTCATTCTTTGATGCATTTTCTGATCTGCCAACAACATTCATGTGTATATAAGTACATCATATCCAAGCTAATTCAGATTTTTCTATTATCAATAATATACGAATTATTGATATAATACATATGTGCATATATGATCACAGAACAAATCTAGTAACTGCACTGACTGAACGAGACGCAAAGATGGTGGACGTCGTGGAAACGATGTTATCTGAAAACGATCACAGGCAGATCTCCATGTTTGCCAAGTGTTGAAGAAGAAAAGGCATGAGGTTCAAGCAATTGTGGCTAACTAGTAACTGTTCTAACCAGTACAACCAACCAATACACCAGAAAAATTGAGTTTTTTTAGTGACCGCAAGCTACCACACAACGGAGATGACTTTTGTTTCCAGCGGCGTGTTTAAGTATTTGCGACAGATAATACAAGCACTATGGACTTTATAAATGGTCTGGGGGATAGTTTGTCGTTCACTGTGCCATTTGCGGATGAACTAGTGTGTTTGGGGGATTTTAATATAAACGCTCTTGATATCAACAGTAAACTCTATTGCGATTTTTTGAACTGCATTGAGGATTTTAATTTAAAGCAAACTATTAGCGAGCCTACAAGGATTACCTTAAAGTCAACCACTTTGCTAGATTTTATCTTAGCATTTGATTCAAGTCATGTTATTTCTGGTGTGATGGATGTTTTGGACGTTGCGGATCATATGCTCGTTTATTGTGATATTAGGCTTTCAAGGGAAAGCCCCAGTCCTTGCACACGTACCTATCGCAGTTTTTCCAATTTTGATTACAATGAATTTTACTTGGATTTAATTAACAGACCGTGGTATCATATTATTGAGATTGATGAAATAAATTTTAAACGTACTAAGTTGCCTGCACACTGGCAGTATTACAAAGACCTACGTAATTTTACTACAAATGCAGTAAGGCGGGAAAAAAGAGCATATATTACCTATAAATCTAATAATAGCACTGCCCGTGACTTGTGGAAAGACGTTAGAAGAATGAATATTCATAACTCATATAAACCTGTATTACCTGAACACTTAGGAGATGCGGAAGCTCTAAACGACTTCTTTGCTCATGCTCATAATCATAATTATAATACAAACTCTAACCACATTGCGAATACTATAGCTTCTTATAATACTAATTTGAAAAATCCAAATATGTTGAAATTTGAATTTTCTGAAGTATCAGATACTGAAGTTTCTAATGCAATCAGTGCTATTACGTCTGATGCTGTTGGTGTGGATGGCATTAGTATCAAAATTATTAAGCTTTGTTGTCCTTTTCTCATACCTGTAATAACACATATGATTAACTTTTGTATATCTAATAGTGTTTTCCCTGCTGCGTGGAAGGAATCAATCATTATACCAATACCTAAAATTAAAGTTCCTAATGAGTATAAAGAGCTACGGCCAATAAGTATTCTGCCTGTGTTGTGTAAGGTTTGTGAGAAAATAATAGCTGCCCAAATAAAACAGCATCTGAGCAAGTATGACTTGTTACCAATGGAGCAGTCTGGGTTTCGAGCACATCACAGTTGTGTTACCGCCTTGCTGGGATTAACTGATGATATTTTAAGTGCTGCCGATCGCGGTAATATGACAATTGCAGTGATGTTAGATTATAGTAAGGCATTTGATACAGGGAATCATGACATCTTGCTTTCTATCTTGCATTACATAGGTTTTCATGACGGCGCAATTGCGTTGATTAAAAACTATCTTGCTGATAGGCTTCAAAGAGTCAAAGTCAAAAATAGTATGTCTTCTCCTTGTGTAATTAATGTAGGCGTGCCACAGGGGTCCATACTTGGACCCCTACTATTTGTTTTATCATGTGTACGCCTCACGTGTTAATTTATGCTGATATCAAGTTTCTTTTCCTTTTATCATTATTTTGTGTGTGTGTTTGAATCATATTTCTGTTTCACTGTAAAGGGGTTTATGGAAGAACAGATGATCTCACGATCCATCTGAATAAACCCCCTTTGGCTGAACTTCTCTAATTAGGTTTTAATGTATTTATATTTTGTTAATATTCAGACCAATAAATGTGTATTATTATTATTATTATTATAATAAACATCAACTGAGTATTACTGATAATTATATATTTAGTTCGTAAGAAAAGTATTTAACATTACACGTTGAAACTTGGAGATTTTGACAGTATCCTTGAAGATGCTGTTCATAAGACGAGATAATATAGCTGCAAATTTATCGATAGTTTTTGGAATTAGTAATTTGGAATAAATAAATAGACGATTTAAGAAGAGCTCTAAGTCTGTTGCCTACATTCTACTATGTAAGTACTTGTAGTTGTAATATGTATTTATATATCTTCTATTTTGGTATGTTTCATGCCATATATGTTTTTCAGCTTCACCTTTTTCATGAAGAGACATGCCCCACATACGCTATATGTTAATCAATATTAAGACGAGAATGTCAAATTACTTAGGTGCGGCAAATTTGTTTGCATTTGTCAATTCAAAAAATATGTTTACATTATTTTCATACTCTAGACAGTGTACTGAAATATTTGCATCTAAACACAATATCAACTTTATTGTGGCTGAACCTTGAAGAGAAATTTTTTGGAACAAGCTGTATTATTAATACTATGATTGCGACAATTAGCCTTGCTTTGTTATGCATTGACATTGATAGTTAATTCTTGTATTCTAAAGCCACGTAACGAGAGAAAGAAATCTAATTTGACTAATTTAATCATTTAAACAGTATGTAGAACTGCAGCATGCAACATAACCTAATTATGAGTATTACAAAATGCAAGAATAAAGTAACCTTCGCGGTTTGAACTAAATTAGACTTTCTAGAGCAAATAGCAGTGCATTTTGCGAAAATATGAGATTACTCGTTTCAGAATATGTTAATAAGATAGTAATTAAGGCTATGCTAAAGAATTTGACCATAAAGATCAGAGTAAGACAGTTTGAGATCTTTAAGAGTAATGTATATTGTAGTTGTAATACTGTTAACCTGTGGATTAATTATAAGACGTTATAGTAGGAAACATCTATTTGCAAATATTCAAATTACAGATTGTCTCTCAAACGGTTTCATCTTTAAACTAAACAATTAGGTTACAAAAAACATACATATATGTACATAGGTCTCTTAAATCGATCTTTGTAAAGTTTTATCGAAATTCGAGTTATTCACTGATATTTCCTTCCTTATATTATTAGATTTCTAGCCAGTATTTGGCAAAGTGGCCATACACAAGGTATGATAAATGGTTCAAGTATAAATCACCATATATTGTGCAATATGTATTACTCAATTGCAGTAATAACATACACACATGTACCACATAATTTAAAAACCCGCACACCATTAAAGAGTTGTTAACAACGATTACGGTTGATAGATATTTTCTTTCCACTAAACTAAGCTGAGATTTTTAGTTGGTTTTATTCATTAGATGGAATTCAATCGCAGAAATCTAACCAGATTTATGCCCTTCATTAATTCCATCTTCAGAAATTCACATCATTCTAAATACTAAAAAATTAGTAGTTGATGAAACGTGAGTGTATACAACAGAACTACACTTTATTGTCATGTACAAACACCTTTTGTATCTTATACTAAACAGTTACAAAACTAAAATACTAGTAGTGCAATTAGTTACCAAAGATTTTGCAAATAGGGAAAAGAGCATAAGGAAATTAATATATGACCAATCTACATACATTGATACAAGTTAATGAAGTATTCACCTAAGAAAACACCAACACCTGTACAATTACTTCACTTCTTCTTTTCTAAGGTTACATTCAGGCTTCATTAGAACTATGATTTAATCGTACAGAGGAGCCATATATTGTGTGTGTTGTCTACCTATCTATAGCAACATGTAAGATTTAATTTACGAAACGCAGTACCTTCTTGTACAAGGGCTTAAATGAAGATGTTAGCGATCACCGGAGATAATGGTGGTCCTATTGCTGCACTATTCTTTTGCTTATAAACAGTCCCATTCAGCAGGAGGTTCGTTGACTCAATGTTTTACATGATTTATAAGAATTTGTCGTGCTTCTGCCGGCGCTAATTCTTTGATGACCGCCAATGTTTTATCCACTAATACATTGAAGTGAGACTCGTCAAAACTAATATGTATATGTACTAATTGTACTCTGACTTTCCCACGCATGTAGCCATCTTCGGTTTTATTTTGGTACAGCTGAATCCCTGATGGCTTTCCTAATTTATAGTTCAATATTGCTAGTTACGTCTCCATTTAATTGCATGTAGTGGCCCAGCGTTAGCACTGTATATGTATATCTTTTTATTGTAATCTCTCTCTAGGTATTAGTACACCGTATTGCCCGAGATTGATACGAGAATTACTGTAAATTACGAAAACTTCGTGTAGGTAACTGCAATCGGAAAGACGGGTACAGTCTGGGTAACATCTGGCGAATAATATTACAGGATCGGAGACAAAGCCACAATCACAACATGGATGCAGCTCAGCGAAGTGTAATGGTCACGAACTAGCGAAACGAAAAAGAAATCAGATATGTATATAACGCGGAGCGGAAGACAACATTAGTCTTTAGAAACCGTCTGAAGAAGCTGACAGCATGATCTGTGAAACGTCAAATACAATCTTTTCTACGCGACTTTAACCCAGTGTTGACTAACAGCTTCATAGATGTATAATATGATCAAATACAGATACTAATCCTTATAGAACAAGTCTTGCCACAACTTCGACAACTGGTTTTTCAAACAATTCTCCCAGTACATGTTCAGAGATACTTCATATTTCATACAAAATTTTAGGTCAATCAGTAAACTAAAATATCAAAAAAAATTAAGTAATGCGGCAACTGATTCAGAAATATTTCATGACCAACAAATAGTTCTGAGTCACTGATTAATAATATAATCACAGACAATCATCTGTATGATGTCTTTGACCAATAAACAATATTTCAAAAGATTCCAAATAAAGAGATTTATGAGACCATTGCCATTCAGAAGTTGGGACGGCACACCGAATGAAAATAATGTAGATGATATGTTGCAGTCGTTGCTGCTATACAGCGGGGTGGTGGGGGTTGAACAAGTACCGCTGCGGTTGGTAGAGTTTTGCGTTGTTCACATAGGTGAATAGTCACCTGCGCTCTGCAGGCGCGAATATTTTATGCTGACACAATCATAAAACACAATATTTTTATATCAATTAATATTTGTTTATAAACGAAGCCACACTGTTTTGTTTCCTATCTGATTACAAGCTTTAATATGGTTTTTGAACTTTTGACAGGGTATGCCCTGTGGAAATAATTGAGGAAGCCAGCCTATATAATCTAAACGCTTGAAGATATGTACATCCATAAAATTTACGGAGCATCAAGGTTTCCTATAGACGAGTCTATGCAGCAAGTTTCGACTTTGGCTATCGTCGCATTTTGTACCGAACGGCTCCGATAGGTGGGAAATGCCGTCGCCATAGAGTCTGAGAAGAGCGAGAAGAGCGAGAAGAGCCAGTTGCTCTGAGTGTGTTGTGTAAGTCCAGTATGTAATTGTTTTCGCTGTATAATGACGGATCGATCGCGCTACTTAAGCGAGTTTGAGCTGTAGAAATGTTTGTGGAGATGCACATGGCAGGTGTATCCTTCCATGACATCGTGCGGCGTCTCGAGCGATCCTTGTCGGCTGTGCAACGGACATGGCGAGAATGGACTGAGTTAGTACGTACGCGCCGTCAGCCGCGAGTAGGACGGTTTCGAGCGACTACAGCACGCGAGGACCGCACCCTTCTGTATCGTCGCGTGCGTCGTCCTTCGAGCCTCCCTACGCGAACTGTACGGAGGCTTTTGTTAGAGGGTGGACGGCGGTGGCTCACTCCTGGACACCGTCGCACATGCTACCAGTGGGTCAACACAAGTCATCCGTTGATTGCTGAGTAGAGGCACATTTGCTCGTGTACTCGAGCACTGCGTTCAACCACGCCATATTTACCGCCAGCAGTGCATTATGATATGGGGTGCGGTTACGTATGGAGAACGTACATGTCTGCTGTGTGTACAGCAGAGAATGGTGGGCCGTGGATACGTAGATGATGTGCTACGGCCCGTAGTGCTTCCCTACGTTCGGCGGCGCCCAGGTCTGCTATACATGCACGACAACGCTCGACCGCACGTTTCGCGTGTAGTACAGGCCTTTTTGGAAGAGCACCGTATACGGATGCTTCCATGGCCAGCTCGTTCCTTGGATCTGAATCCGATTGGACATGTCTGGGATGTGATCGGTGGGATACTTCAACGTTATCCGGCTCCTCCGCCTAACGTTGTATAGTTATAGAGGCGAGTAGAGGAGGCATTGTCGGCCATCCCTCTCGCTGCCATACGACGATTTACTCCATGGCTAGTCGTGTAACGACGGTACGCGTCGCTCGCGGGAGATATACTCCCTATTGATCTATCCCGTCCCAGCAGGGTGACAGCGCTCTCCGCATGAGGGTAAGTTATACTAGGTTAGTACTCGTTTTACACAGAATTTTATCGCGCAAGAACCGCGTGTTCTGATTATACAGAATGTGCTCGTCTACTATTTCCACCAGTGTATTTGACATATAGTGGATTATGATTTTTAGTTCGGCCATTTTAAACGTTGTTAGTACTTTGCAATATACTTGCACATGCACTTGTTTCTGTAATAACTTTAAGTATACTTTTACGTTTCGTTTGTTTTTCTCTTCAAAATTCTTACCAAAACTTCACGCGCTGCTTTAAAATTAACACATGTTATAAAAAGACCTTCTGAATAGATTATAGTAAACTAACTACATATATAAAGTTATCTGTCTCGTTTTGAGCAATACTAAAAAATAAAGATATCTAGTAACTACTAAAATATGTGAACGTAACAACTACCTGTTAAAGGGTTGATTTCGTACTATGTTATATCAACAAGCAAAAAGTTAAATAACATCTACGTTTCTTTAGTAGTAGTACCTGTTACATCAGTTACTGTATTTGTATTCATTCCTATCTTTTAATTAAAAACCGCACCTGTATTTAAAACTGCTTTATATCGATAAATGTTCGCTTATAAGTGAATGTACTAAATACTCTTCCAAATAATATACCCATGAATTAAGAAAACGTAATATATAAAAAAACCATCGATGTGTAACGTATGTGAGTTAGATAGCCCCTTTCAAATATAACCGAGGTTTTATTTACGCGGTCAAATCTGCTATTTTGTAATTAGGAACAAACTGAGACTCTTTACCAATTTAGGCACCAAAGACGGTGCTAATTTGTACAGTTTTTACTCGTTCATTCTTGTTATCCACTTCGCTGTGCTACAAAACAGTTTACGCAATAAATGGTGCGCGTTCTACCTGCTCGGATATTATATTTAGCGCAAAATGTTGAAACCTTTTCCTTGAAAACATTGTTATTATGTCGTTATTGGCAAACATATAGAAATCTTCGATGTGGATTTCAGAAAGTTCAAGGGGAGATGCAAGTAAAGTTTATCACTCAAGTTTTTGTTAGGATGAATTGCGGTGCGGAGCTTTCATAATTCAAAAAGTTACGATTAATTGGGGTGCTATGGAGATTTCGCAATTTATATTGTACTAGACGAACAAAAATTTAAACTTAACTAATGAATCCATAGCGAATACAGTATAATTTATCAAACCCTTCGTCCGAATAGATACTAAATACTACATATTAAGTAAGCTATATTAATATAACATATGTATGTAGGTATAAGAGAGATCATGGATATACTGACATTCTACTAAACAAATAGACAGCAAAATATATACAGCACGTTTTTGCATATTACATATGTAAATACGGATGTGGATAATTTCTTAGCTTATTTCATGACTAAAAAATTATATAAGAATGGAAAATCCTTTTTACCGGCCAAATCGATTAGTTGAATTAGAAATATTGGGTCGAAGAAAACTATATGGGATTTTGACAAATTTTTAAAAGCAGTTATTAATTGCTTATATTTGGGGATCCTTTCATT
>SMLS01078108.1:0-10675 GCA_004785975.1 Popillia japonica
TAAACAATTTAAGATGTTGTTGAGTTTGTTGCATTCTTGAGGAAGCATTTGATGCAGGAGGCCAATATTACTCGAGTCATTGGACAAATACAGCTTTAAATGCTAGAAAGCATAATTGAAAATTGGAACTTTAGAATAGAACATGTTAAGCGCAGTCGCGGCCAATATTTGAAAGAAATAATCATTAAAGGATAATTGTAAAGAATGATTTTTTTGTATGATAAACAAGATTCCTAAATAAATTGTTTTTTTTGTTTTTTGATTTTGCATACTTCTCTTGGTGTTATTTAAAGGGAAACAATATCAAACACGACCCTTCCAATAATTTAGAAGCTCTAAAGAACGATTTTAGGTTTTAGGAGAGAGATATTTACTGCCTGAAACTAGAAGCATATCTGTTGACAAATCAGTTCAGTAGTAAGAGCAGTTTCAACACTGACTGATATTAGTATTAGTAACTCCTAATTATAGGTGCTATAGGGAATGTTCCTCAAACAATCCCCTAACAAATGAAGGGAGACCGAAAAACTAAAAGCAATGGTGAAGGAATTGTGTTTTCCAACTCTATTCTGAAATATTAGAGTATTTTGATTCTGCAGAAGATTATTGTTATGAAAGAATACGTGTGTAAAGTGTTTGTGTATATAGCTAGCTATATCAATATTTATTAGATAACTGTCAACATATAACAAATTTAAACATCCTTGTTTAACTGAAAAAAAGCAAAAATAAAATCGAAGCCAAAGACCAAACGAAAAACAATCTAGCCCAATTTTCCAAATCTAATATAATCCTCAGTTCGTCCTCGGACAAGGCCATTTTCCAGATTTAAAATCCCCGATGTCTTTTTTCTTCTCCATAATGGTCGACGAACTGGCTAGAGATTTAAAGGCGAATCTTTTTTATGGATATCTCCTTAACTTCTCTCGTAAAATAAATACCTACTGAGCGAAACACGAGAAAAAAGATAGTAGGATGGTACGCACAGAATCTTTAACTTAATGTAGTGTCTTTTCCGCTTGTCTCTATTAGTCTCCCTTTTAACTTATTAGACCTCCTTTTTTAGTGTTATAACTGTGTGTAGTTCGCTCGATATTAAATATGTGAATCATCCTCACTAACTAATTCCTGGATTTGTTTCAAACTGTTCTATTTTTTATCCTTGTCTCTCATAGAAACTATATCCTACAGCCAGTGCCAAGCACAATGATAACGTAAAGTGCAGCTGAAAACAGTAGGCCTTTGTATTCGAAGGCCATCATCATTTAAAGCAACTTGTTGAGGTCGCCTTCCACGCTCTACGTTCTTCTCTAGTACGTATGTACGTAATCAATATGAACGTGAGAGTGCTGCTGCTGCATTATACATCTATATGCTTATCGAGAATCAGGCGAAACCTATAAAATTTCTTTCGTGATTCATTACCAACACTATATAAAATATTATTTAAATTTATTTTATCTTATTATATTATGAAATAAATAGTGTTGCATAAATTGTATAAATCAATATGGCCGAGACTAGGTTACGTGCAGCGGAAAGAGGAACAGCGTTGTAAGGGTGCTAATGAGTTTCGGGGATGTTCGAGTTCTGTCATCAGAATCTCGAGTATTCCATTTGCGCATTGTTACTGTTTGGAAATTATTTCTTGGGTATGTTTGTTGGCGCCTCTCGATTATCGATGATGAAATATCTCCGCGCATAACTTAGCAATGTGAGCGATCTTAATAGTTCGGCGTTTAAGTTTCGTCGGGGGTAGAATATAAAGTTGTAATTTTACGCTACTGCAGTGCATGCTACATCGATAACCTTGAACGTTAATTTGTGTTAGATAGATAGATAGATACTTTATTAGTGCGTTGAACTATTGACTATTTGCAGTTAAAAAACAGGTATACTCACAGCCTCATAAAATAAAATAGAGGAACAAGGAAAAATTTAAAAACACTAAATCTAACATTAGTGGCTCCCATTGATATATTCTGCAAACGAGTAGTATGCGTTGCTTATTAGAAATTATTTGAACCTCGCTTTAAACACAGATATTATCGCAATATTTCCGATATAAAGGTGGAGTGCGTTAATTGCCTTGATCATGTTATAGTATGGACCAGTTTCATACAATTTAGTTTTGTGGTTTGGCAGGCGTTTTTGGGCAAAAAATATAGAAGAAAAATGAGATGGTTATCCCCAAAAAATAATACCATACCGTAAACGGGATTCCGTATAAGCATAGTAAAATGATTTCAAAGCCTCAAAGCTAACTACCTTACCCAAATTTTGCAAACCGTAATAAGCAGTCAATAATTTACTTACTTTAATTTAATAATAATTTTTTAATTAATTTAGTGGCATGATTATCCCAATTCAGTCCAAATCGTCCAAATTGAGCCCCAGGAAATTAACGGTGGTTGTTTCAGGAACAGACCCAATACCTCTCCTCTCCTCCTCACGTATGTATATACTTTTATCGTTAGTGGAAGCTGAGAAGTGCAGAAGGTTAGTTTTATCCACATTTAAGACGAGTCCGCTACCACGACACCAATTATCGAAGTTACCAATTACTTGAGAAGCTGAATTACTCACTTCAAAATTGAGCCTTGAGGAACCCCACACTGAACAGTAACACAATCAGATACAAATGATTTCATAATACAGTCCTCAACACCAGTAACATTTGTTGCTTGACAACGGTTAGATATGTATGATCTAAATAAAGCTAACACTACACCGCGAATTCCATAGGCTTCCATTTTAGCCAAAAGGAGCTGGTGATTAACTCGATCAAAAGCTTTAGATAGGTCAAAATATATACCTACAACAGAATTTTCCTCGTCTAAATTCTTATGTATAAACCTGAAGCAAGGCACTGAATATTACATTTTTTGTTGACATTCCGGGTCTGAATCCCAATTGTTGATTATTAATTAATTTGACGGTAGTTAAAAAACTTGATATTCTTTGCAAGTGATAAAATGCTATGCCCCAGCTATATACAGGGTGACATAGAAAAAAAATCCAATCTATAGCAAAATGTGATCGAAGACCTTTAAAAAACCCAAATATGAATCTGGGGTTAACAGAACTCATCGTACTATTGAAAATGCAGAAACTATTCTGCAAATAATAGCAAACAATCCTAGAATAAGCACCAGAAAAATAAGTGCAGATGTACCGAATGTCAATCGTGAATCTGTTAGGAAAGTCCTCAAAGAACAACTTCTTCATCCACTTCAATTCCAAAAGATCCATCGCCTGTTGGAACAGGATTTCCAACCGCGTTTACAATTTTGCGGGTAGTTGCAAAATAAAGGGCAAAACATTCCGCCATCAATTTTGTTTATCAATGAAGCAGGTTTCAGTCGCGATGACATTTTGAATATTCACAATATGCATTATTGGAGCGATGAAGACCCTCGCCAGAACGTAATACAGAATCACTAGTATGGATTTTCCTTAAATTTGTAGGCAGATATAATCGACAATTATCCAATTGGTCCATTTCGAATGCGAATTCTATGCGAATTTGGAAAATGATTGAATACTTTATTAGAATATATTCAATATTATAAGAAGAATGTAAGGCGGAGCGCCAGCTCACTATTCTAGCAGAGCAAGGGACGTTCTGCAACAAAAAATTTTAATTTTGGGGATTTCTGAAATGTGAAGTGTATTCCGCAGAAATGGAATAGCGAAGAGCAATTATGGACCAGAATTGTGGAGTCTGCTGATAGATTTCGTAATAATGCTAACATATTTTAAAGATGCCATCAGTCATTAACACGAAAATTGGAAATATGTATTCAGGAACAAGGTCACCAATTTGAAGACATTATGCAGAACTTATCTTATATTTTTTAATGTTGTTTTGTTTAATAAAAGCCTTTTGACTTCAACAGCTAACAACTTGAACACAAAAAGCAATCGGACATATGCTGCATGCTGCTCGCAATCGAACCATTTTTGTTATTTCTTGGCCCTCTGTCGCATGTTGCTATGCATTGCAGTTTTTCTATGTCACCCTGTATATGCTGTTTCAGAGTGCAGTGCTTGGTTATCATTTTGCCAGAATACTACTTGAAGTTCCTTTTCTTTGTTTGCAATTTGGATTCGAGTACAAGGTCATCACCGTCACCTCACAAGATTGTACCATAGTGAATAGTACCTGCTTCCCAGTCTAATAGTACCATATTACAACTCTAGCACTTCTTCTCGGAATGTGGTTTTCTATCATATTCCAAAATTCACAACAAATGCAGCAAGGCAACACCTCAAACTAGTCTACAGGCATATGTGCAATAAGAACTCCTAGCCAGCTGATGTCACCTATAATTGGCTCTTGCTATATACTAAATTGTTGAATTTTAAAATTTTTATAGATAATTTGTTTGTTTTGCTTCTAGTTCTCAAGATTTACATGTGTAATAACAAAAGAACGATAGGCAGGCTAGATGGCACAAAACACTAATATTATTGACGATTTTTTTCGAAGATAAATTATTATTATATCGAATTTGAATATTCTCAGATCGAAAGACAACGTGGAAAAGTGGAGGGCTGGTAATCACTCCTTTGGCTTCCAACGAACTTTTAATTAATTTAATTACCACATTTGTTCCAAAATCATTTCTGACTAAACTAGAATATAGCAATGCTCTACCAGGAAAAATGAACCAAATTCATGAAAGATAAAGCCAAATAGTGTCCATGTATCTCTGGCAAGATAAACCCCCCACCAGGTAGTTATCATCAATAGAATACGATTAAATGATTGTCTGCTTCTTGCGGTATTATAAGATATGCTAATAACATGATGTTAGAATGTTTTAATCGTCAGGATAAAGCTAACAAAATTGTATTTCAACCTAATAAAGGATTAAAGGATTACAGGAAGTTAAGATATGCATAAACTAAACGATGAAGAGAGTAGTTTCTTGTATGCTTGCTATTGGATTATTAGGTCCCACTGGAAATAAAAATTTGGTCAATAATCTTTAAAACTAAAGTCCCAAGGTTAAAAAATATTATATATGCAACAAAAATATCGGAGGAAGACGAATCTATGATAGTAAATTGTTTCTTTTTTGCATAAGTTTTGCTTTAAACTGCACAAAAAGCTTTGAGATTTAATGGTGGCGGTGCCGATACGTCTTTGGTCAGGCTAGTAAAAAAGTACTAGAACTCCTTTAATATGACAGCAGCCAACTTTTTATTTGCAGTACTAACGAAGCATAAAGTAATCGAATGTTAAATTCAATGGTGGCGGAGCTGGCTAGAGATTTCGCAGCATTTTTTTAATTCTTCCCTAAATGAGTGAAAGGCATTGACAAAATTGACTTGACAGAAAGGACCTCCACATTAACATGCTTACGTCCAGCCCAGCAGATGACGCCAGATCACAAAGTTTAGTTTGAAAGATTCATCATCGATCGGGCAAAAACAACAGAAGCTAAAAATTGATCACTTGATTTTAGTTTTATCAAATTTGACCATCAGATATAGGGGTTGGAAAACTTAGACTTATAGATATTACACCTCCATGAGAAAATATTTAATAGCTTCTGTAAACGAAAGTTTAAGTGTCAATGTCAAACTTAAACTGTCTACAGCGCCACCTACAGTAGTACATACCAACGAAACAGAAATTTCTGATTTATTTTTCACAGCAGGATCCTGCGATTACAACTTTTAATTAATAACAGGAAATGATACGAAAAAAACGAGACTTTTATCCATTTTAATAATGAAGCACGCAATAAATAATGACGAAGGAAAAAAGCAGCTTCGTGTTCAACACGACGGTCCAGATTATCGGCGAAAATCCTCTTTGACGAAGAACGACAAACAAACCACAATCGCGCTCTAGTTTAAATGGAATGAATATATTTTCCGGATTTGAAAAACATCCCGGCCGTGCATAGTCCAACTCGCTTCGATATCAAGTTCACCCGGCCGTTCCAAATCCAATTTTTAGTGAGCCATTAGTTTGGAGTGGCAGGTCGTCCTGAATTGAAGAAATGCAAATGCGAAAGTGCTCTAAAATATACATTTAATTAATTTCGTATAACAATACGCTAGGCGAGCTCCCGTTCGTAATTACTTCTAAGTGGTTATTTCGCCTTCTTTATCACGCTGAATTATTCATCTTGCCCTCTTGACGGAACAATCACGAGAAAAATAGTTAATGCCGTCGTTTCTATTTTGACGTAATTAGTAAGCGAAAATCTTAAATTAAATAAAATTTTAAATTAGAGTTAAAAATAAAATCTTAATTGAGTTATTTAGTGCTAAATTACATTTTTGGCTTTTATCTACAAGATTCGGCAGACACAAAATAAAGCAAAGGTGATGATCGGATTGACATATAGACATGAAAGAAGTGAAAACCACTTAAACTTTGGAAACATTGTCATGTAAATGAATCCCAGTTTTACATCTACTAGGGTGCTGCTAGTGAACGAGTTTCCTTTAATTTCTTTTAAATACACTCTAATTTCCCTTTTTCCTCCAACTTCCTCCATCTTCTCCCGTCAGTCGGCCGGGAATTTTAATTGAATGAAAACAATAATTACTCTTCCGAGTAGGCGCATGCCTTAGTCAAAACAAGTATGCCAGTTGGAATATGGGGGGTCGGGGAGAAGCCTATGCTAATGCTTGCGCGGGGGTATTGTGTGCCGTCCGACGATGATAAAGCAGATAAAATAATCATTTATCACCGTTTTGATGGCTGGCTTACGGAAAAATTTGGCAAAACAACTAAAGCCTATATCCTGTTGTATACCAACTAGGCTTGTGTTCAACGTTAATGTGTTTTGAATTATATTTTTAAATAATGGTAGCAGATTGGCGGAAGTGTTTGTGATTATGTTTTAAGTTAATGGAATTAGTGTGTTGAATTATTTCGTTTGTTTATTCTTTTGCTTTTAAACTGGAAAGATTGCGAAGAGAAGCAGTAAAGAAAGTGGGAAAAATAAATTTAGGAATTGTTAAGTCTTATAATATATAACGCCAACCACAAAATACGCACGAAATATCACCAATCAAACAATGTTGATGGGATCTGCTTTAAATCAATAATTTTTTCCTTGTTATGAAGCCAAAGAAAGATCATTGATGACCTCCTCAGACAACTGTACTAAAAGGACCTTGACATCCAAAGCTCTTCCTCGGCTGCCCTAATATTCCTGGTAATAGACCAACAAAAGTTGGCAAGTCAAAGGAGCAAAAGTATTCTTTGGATGCACTATTGTACTATGCATGGAATGCAAACCAAAAAATACTTTTACCGTGTGGTGGCTTTTTTTTGAGGATTTATTATTCAATAATAAGACATTGGGTTTTCAATGAACATAATTTGGAAAGTTAAATTTTGACGTATGGGAGCGTAAAATATACATTGTTCGGTAATATTCAGAAATCCCCCAAAGATTTGATATCGACCCTTCAAGAAAATTTCTCATTAGCAACGAGGGTGGAGCAATATATTGGTGCCATAGGAATATCACATGGCTCAGTGGTTTGCGCAGGAAGGGTGCCATGTTTGCTCACAATCGACCACAAACGCAATCGTAGGAGTGTTTGGCGTTGTTTGACCGCAATATGGACGAGTTTTTGCGTCGTTTCGTGAGCGTGGACAAAGTGTGGATCCACCACCACACACCAGAGACAAAACATGTCAAAACAGTGAGTTTCTCGGAGTAAATTGGCGGCAAAGAAGGGTTTGTCAGCCAATAAAGTCATGGCGACTGTTTTTTGGGATACAAGCGGTATTGACTACCTTCAGAAGGGTAAAACAATTAATGACAAATTTATGCTTGACTTATTGGGTTGATTTAATGAGGATTTGGTCAGGAAAAAAAATCTTTTCCACCAGGACAACGCAAGGGTTCACACATGTGCGGTTTCCATGGCAAAAATCCATGAATTAGGCTACGAGTTGCTCCCGATCTATTATCCTGATTTTGCCCCGAGTGACTATTTCTTGTTCCCAAACCTGAAGAAATGGCTCGGCCGAAAAGGATTTCACCGCACAAGACAAGATCTGTTTCTGTTGTGGTAGAGTACGCACTGCTGACGGTATATACCAATACAATAACATGTCAAACTATTTTGATCACTCCAATCAGCTCCAGTCACATTTTTTCAGCAGTTAACAGTAATTTTAATTCTCGTTTTGGAGGTATAATAGAAGCCACTGGAACACACCTGTTTCATTGAAGCATTTATCAATTGGCATCATTATTCATATTTGTGAATCTTCACCTACATTGTGATCAGTCGTTGTCCAATCATCTAAATTACTCTTCAAGGAGTAATTTTGTTATCAGCATTTGGGTAAGTTGAATTCTAAACTAGAGCCGCTTAATAGTTGGAGGGGTTTTGGAAAGAAATACTTGTAAGAAAAGTATACCGGTAGCTGAGATAGAATTGAGACAGATTTTTTTGTGCCACACACAAACTTCTATCTGCATAATCGTAATTGCATTCTATTGTATCCTGGAATAATTAACCATAAAAGAAAACAAATCTACAGAGATAGATAAAACAATTTAATTCAACTCTGAATTATGCAAAGAACAGTTAAAAATAAACCTATCCTTTTTCAGCATTCACTCCAACTAAACTTAGTTCAGGAGTACATTTTATAAAGCGCTTAATCTCGTTGACTCTACTATATGTAGGTATGTACACCACACGGAAAGTATGAGGAAAATGAACGAAAAACGGGAATAACAACATCAAAGACCCGTCCAGAGTTCCCCCTATCTATTACCGGTTTTTACTCACAATCAGCTAAAGTGGGATGCACGACCTTACATACAGAGACAGCAAGTACATACATACCTATTATATATTCGATTTTCACTTTTCGCGTCGACCGCTCGTCCGTATTTTCCAGCACATCAGAAAGGTTTTTAAAGCAAAAACCATATGACGAGAGCTCGTCTATCAAACGTGAGGCCGGCACAAAATAAACAAAATAAAAGTATACGTTGTGCTCGCGTTGTAAAAGGCAAATTGAAAACGCGACCTTCCGGCTTGGCAGTAAGCGACCGCTGATGTTCATTTAGTTACTCCGGTCTGGATGGCTGCTATTACTGCTTCTGGCTGGAGATATTACATACCTCGAGATCCTTTAACAACTAAACATAATTGATATGCGTTGCGGCGTATAATAGCCACAGAGGAAGGACAAAGAAAGGGATGCGTTTGTGAAAAACGACGTGCTGAAATAATAGGTGCAAGGAAGTGTGAAGATCGACTATTACTTGTGTTTACATGGTCAAGATTTCCAACAATTGCAATAAATATTTTTCATAATTTTTTATTTACAAAAAATTAGTTCAAACAAGATTTTTGAAGATACAGTTTTTTCTGTTGAGCCTCCACCAAACCGAACAATACCAAACGCAAGTATGAACATTGGCACCACCACCAAATTCTACATCCATTGACCTGCAGTTTATTGACGTCTAAATTGGTCTTAGTGTGTAGAGTTGGAGCTACTTTTACCAATTTTACAAACAGTTATCCCACTAGCTTGTTAGTCCAGTCAAAATTGCATTTTTAAGGACCACCACTATTCCTCCTGGCGATTGGAACTTTTGATCATGTTGGCTGTCGTTCATTTACCGAAAGTTCAGGAAATCGTAGATGGTCGTGGTCAAAAACTTCGACTTCTGATTGCGATTGGGATTGGTTTCATAGGACCCAAAGACTACGTAATAGGACGAAAAGCAATGTTCTGTGGAGTGATTAAAGAATAAATTGCTGGCCATGTCATGGTTATGGAAATATTTTGGAGTAACTTCTGAAGCAGCAAAAAGAAATTATTAAAACATACTTCTTATGGCTAAATAAAGATGGCAGGGTGGAAAGAGGTTAGATGATTCTTAAAACAGAATTTGCGAATATCTTTTCAAAGCCCAGGAAGTACATTATTTACTAGAATCCAAGCTTTTAATAAGCCTAATCTGCAATCATATGTATTTCAATGGTTTATCTGATTCTCTAGAAGAATATGGACCAGTCAGGTTGTGACTAAAATTCTAAAGAAATGCCAAGAGAATTATGCTGCTAAATGTGGCTAACAAGTGGCTGTAGTTATGTAAGACCTAACATGTGATGGTGATAATCCTACTTTTATCTGCTGAATATCTAATAAAACCAAGGTAGATCCACAAAAGCCTTGAATCTCTGCAGAATACCAAACACTTTGCTGCTTTTTTACACATTTCTTCTACCATATCCAAACGGACATCAGATGTTAGATTCTTCCCTTCCATCTATACATATTTTAACAAACAATAGCCAATTTTTCCATCTGGTCATACCTCTATGTCGTAAAAAATTCTTTGTGGCTCTGTGAAAGAGATTTGTCCTTCTCCTCAAGGTGATGTTTATAAACAGAAGATGCAGAAAACGAGGAATAGTTGGAATTAAATTCCTACACCAGAAATTTCTGAACTGCAACCAATACCAAACGTTCATTCGAAAGGAGGGTAGTTCTGATCAAGATGGTGAGGCTTTGACAGAATTTTTAAAGAAAAAGGAGGAGACAACTCTGATGCAGCTTGCTCCTACTACAACAAATTATGTCCTCAATCATGTGCTGCAAAAAACGGATGGATTTGTAGAAGTGCTTGCTATTCCTGATTGGCGTCGAGAAGATTTT
>SMLS01078109.1:0-10748 GCA_004785975.1 Popillia japonica
TAAACAATTTAAGATGTTGTTGAGTTTGTTGCATTCTTGAGGAAGCATTTGATGCAGGAGGCCAATATTACTCGAGTCATTGGACAAATACAGCTTTAAATGCTAGAAAGCATAATTGAAAATTGGAACTTTAGAATAGAACATGTTAAGCGCAGTCGCGGCCAATATTTGAAAGAAATAATCATTAAAGGATAATTGTAAAGAATGATTTTTTTGTATGATAAACAAGATTCCTAAATAAATTGTTTTTTTTGTTTTTTGATTTTGCATACTTCTCTTGGTGTTATTTAAAGGGAAACAATATCAAACACGACCCTTCCAATAATTTAGAAGCTCTAAAGAACGATTTTAGGTTTTAGGAGAGAGATATTTACTGCCTGAAACTAGAAGCATATCTGTTGACAAATTAGTTCAGTAGTAAGAGCAGTTTCAACACTGACTGATATTAGTATTAGTAACTCCTAATTATAGGTGCTATAGGGAATGTTCCTCAAACAATCCCCTAACAAATGAAGGGAGACCGAAAAACTAAAAGCAATGGTGAAGGAATTGTGTTTTCCAACTCTATTCTGAAATATTAGAGTATTTTGATTCTGCAGAAGATTATTGTTATGAAAGAATACGTGTGTAAAGTGTTTGTGTATATAGCTAGCTATATCAATATTTATTAGATAACTGTCAACATATAACAAATTTAAACATCCTTGTTTAACTGAAAAAAAGCAAAAATAAAATCGAAGCCAAAGACCAAACGAAAAACAATCTAGCCCAATTTTCCAAATCTAATATAATCCTCAGTTCGTCCTCGGACAAGGCCATTTTCCAGATTTAAAATCCCCGATGTCTTTTTTCTTCTCCATAATGGTCGACGAACTGGCTAGAGATTTAAAGGCGAATCTTTTTTATGGATATCTCCTTAACTTCTCTCGTAAAATAAATACCTACTGAGCGAAACACGAGAAAAAAGATAGTAGGATGGTACGCACAGAATCTTTAACTTAATGTAGTGTCTTTTCCGCTTGTCTCTATTAGTCTCCCTTTTAACTTATTAGACCTCCTTTTTTAGTGTTATAACTGTGTGTAGTTCGCTCGATATTAAATATGTGAATCATCCTCACTAACTAATTCCTGGATTTGTTTCAAACTGTTCTATTTTTTATCCTTGTCTCTCATAGAAACTATATCCTACAGCCAGTGCCAAGCACAATGATAACGTAAAGTGCAGCTGAAAACAGTAGGCCTTTGTATTCGAAGGCCATCATCATTTAAAGCAACTTGTTGAGGTCGCCTTCCACGCTCTACGTTCTCCTCTAGTACGTATGTATGTACGTAATCAATATGAACGTGAGAGTGCTGCTGTTGCATTATACATCCCTATGCTTATCGAGAATCAGGCGAAACCTATAAAATTTCTTTCGTGATTCATTACCAACACTATATAAAATATTATTTAAATTTATTTTATCTTATTATATAATGAAATAAAATAGTGTTGCATAAATTGTATAAATCAATATGGCCGAGACTAGGTTACGTGCAGCGGAAAGAGGAACAGCGTTGTAAGGGTGCTAATGAGTTTCGGGGATGTTCGAGTTTTGTCATCAGAATCTCGAGTATTCCATTTGCGCATTGTTACTGTTTGGAAATTATTTCTTGGGTATGTTTGTTGGCGCCTCTCGATTATCGATGATGAAATATCTCCGCGCATAACTTAGCAATGTGAGCGATCTTAATAGTTCGGCGTTTAAGTTTCGTCGGGGGTAGAATATAAAGTTGTAATTTTACGCTACTGCAGTGCATGCTATATCGATAACCTTGAATGTCAATTTGTGTTAGATAGATAGGTAGATACTTTATTAGTGCCGTTGAACTATTCACTATTTGCAGTTAAAAAATAGGTATACTCACAACCTCATAAAATAAATAGAGGAGCAAAGAAAAATTTAAAAACACTAAATCTAACGCTAGTGGCTCCCATTGATATATTCTGCAAACGAGTAGTATGCGTTGCTTATTAGAAATTGTTTGAACCTCGCTTTAAACACAGATATTATCGCAATATTTCCGATATAAAGGTGGAGTGCGTTAAGATCATGTTATAGTATGGACCAGTTTCATACAATTTAGTTTTGTGGTTTGGCAGGGGTTTTTGGGCAATAAATATAGAAGAAAAATGGTTGTCCCCAAAAAATAATACCATACCGTAAACGGGATTCCGTATAAGCATAGTAAAATGATTTCAAAGCCTCAAAGCTAACTACCTTACCCAAATTTTGCAAACCGTAATAAGCAGTCAATAATTTACTTACTTTAATTTAATAATAATTTTTAATTAATTTAGTGGCATGATTACCCCAATTCAGTCGATCATCCAAATTGAGCCCCAGGAAATTAACGGTGGTTGTTTCAGGAACAGACCCAATACCTCTCCTCTCCTCCTCACGTATATACTTTCATCGTTAGTGGAAGCTGAGAAGTGAAGAAGGTTAGTTTTATCCACATTTAAGACGAGTCCGCTACCACGACACCAATTATCGAAGTTACCAATTACTTGAGAAGCTGAATTACTCACTTCGCCAATTGAAGGGTCGGACACAATGCAAGATACATCATCTGCATATTGTGAATAAGTACAATCAGTGATAACATCTGCCAAGTCATTAACATACAGTAAGAATAAAGTGAGTGCCAAAATATTGAGCCTTGAGGAACCCCACACTGAATAGTAACACAATCAGATACAAATGATTGCATAATACAGTCCTCAACACCAGTAACATATGTTGTTTGACAACGGTTAGATATGTACGATATAAATAAAGCTAACACTACACCACGAATTCCATAGGCTTCCATTTTAGCCAAAAGGGGCTGGTGATTAACTCAATCAAAAGTTTTAGATAGTTAGGTCAAAATATATACCTACAACAGAATTTTCCTCGTCTAAAGTCTTATGTATAAACCTGAAGCAAGGCACTGAATATTACATTTTTTGTTGACATTCCCTGTCTGAATCCCAATTGTTGATTGTTAATTAATTTGACGGTAGTTAAAAAACTTGATATTCTTTGCAAGTGATAAAATGCTATGCCCCAGCTATATACAGGGTGACATAGAAAAAAACTACAATCTATAGCAAAATGTGATCGAAGACCTTTAAAAAACCAAAATATGAATCTGGGGTTAACAGAACTCATCGTACTATTGAAAATGAAGAAGCTATTTTGCAAATAGTAGCAAACAATCCTAGAATAAGCACCAGAAAAATAAGTGCAGATGTACCGAATGTCAATCGTGAATCTGTTAGGAAAGTCCTCAAAGAACATCTTCATCCATTTCATTTCCAAAAGATCCATCACCTATTGGAACAGGATTTCCAACGACGTTTACAATTTTGCGGGTGGTTGCAAAATAAAGGGCAAAACATTCTGCCATTAATTTTGTTTATTAATGAAGCAGGTTTCAGTCGCGATGACATTTTGAATATTCACAATATGCATTATTGGAGCGATGAAGACCCTCGCCAGAACATAATACAGAATCACCAGTATGGATTTTCCTTTAATGTGTAGGCAGATATAATCGACAATTATCCAATTGGTCCATTTCGAATGCGAATTCTATGCGAATCTTTTGGAAAATGATTGAATACTTTATTAGAATATATTCAATATTATAAGAAGAATGTAAGGCGGAGCGCCAGCTCACTATTCTAGCAGAGCAAGGGACGTTCTGCAACAAAAATTTTTAATTTTGGGGATTTCTGAAATGTGAAGTGTATTCCGCAGAAATGGAATAGCGAAGAGCAATTATGGACCAGAATTGTGGAGTCTGCTGATAGATTTCGTAATAATGCTAACATATTTTAAAGATGCCATCAGTCATTAACACGAAAATTGGAAATATGTATTCAGGAACAAGGTCACCAATTTGAAGACATTATGCAGAACTTATCTTATATTTTTTAATGTTGTTTTGTTTAATAAAAGCCTTTTGACTTCAACAGCTAACAACTTGAACACAAAAAGCAATCGGACATATGCTGTATGCTGCTCGCAATCGAACCTTTTTTGTTATTTCTTGGCCCTCTGTCGCATGTTGCTATGCATTGCAGTTTTTCTATGTCACCCTGTATATGCTGTTTCAGAGTGCAGTGCTTGGTTATCATTTTGCCAGAATACTACTTGAAGTTCCTTTTCTTTGTTTGCAATTTGGATTCGAGTACAAGGTCATCACCGTCACCTCACAAGATTGTACCATAGTGGATAGTACTTGCTTCCCAGTCTAATAGTACCATATTACAACTCTAGCACTTCTTCTCGGAATGTGGTTTTCTATGATATTCCAAAATTCACAACAAATGCAGCAAGGCAACACCTCAAACTAGTCTACAGGCATATGTGCAATAAGAACTCCTAGCCAGCTGATGTCACCTATAATTGGCTCTTGCTATATACTAAAATGTTCTGTAATTGTTGAATTTTAAAATTTTTATAGATAATTTGTTTGTTTTGCTTCTAGTTCTCAAGATTTACATGTGTAATAACAAAAGAACGATAGGCAGGCTAGATGGCACAAAACACTAATATTATTGACGATTTTTTTCGAAGATAAATTATTATTATATCGAATTTGAATATTCTCAGATCGAAAGACAACGTGGAAAAGTGGAGGGCTGGTAATCACTCCTTTGGCTTCCAACGAACTTTTAATTAATTTAATTACCACATTTGTTCCAAAATCATTTCTGACTAAACTAGAATATAGCAATGCTCTACCAGGAAAAATGAACCAAATTCATGAAAGATAAAGCCAAATAGTGTCCATGTATCTCTGGCAAGATAAACCCCCCACCACGTAGTTATCATCAATAGAATACGATTAAATGATTGTCTGCTTCTTGCGGTATTATAAGATATGCTAATAACATGATGTTAGAATGTTTTAATCGTCAGGATAAAGCTAACAAAATTGTATTTCAACCTAATAAAGGATTAAAGGATTACAGGAAGTTAAGATATGCATAAACTAAACGATGAAGAGAGTAGTTTCTTGTATGCTTGCTATTGGATTATTAGGTCCCACTGGAAATAAAAATTTGGTCAATAATCTTTAAAACTAAAGTCTCAAGGTTAAAAAATATTATATATGCAACAAAAATATCGGAGGAAGACGAATCTATGATAGTAAATTGTTTCTTTTTTGCATAACTTTTGCTTTAAACTGCACAAAAAGCTTTGAGATTTAATGGTGGCGGTGCCGATACGTCTTTGGTCAGGCTAGTAAAAAAGTACTAGAACTCCTTTAATATGAAAGCAGCCAACTTTTTATTTGCAGTACTAACGAAGCATAAAGGAATCGAATGTTAAATTCAATGGTGGCGGAGCTGGCTAGAGATTTCGCAGCATTTTTTTAATTCTTCCCTAAATGAGTGAAAGGCATTGACAAAATTGACTTGACAGAAAGGACCTCCACATTAACATGCTTACGTCCAGCCCAGCAGATGACGCCAGATCACAAAGTTTAGTTTGAAAGATTCATCATCGATCGGGCAAAAACAACAGAAGCTAAAAATTGATCACTTGATTTTAGTTTTATCAAATTTGACCATCAGATATAGGGGTTGGAAAACTTAGACTTATAGATATTACACCTCCATGAGAAAATATTTAATAGCTTCTGTAAACGAAAGTTTAAGTGTCAATGTCAAACTTAAACTGTCTACAGCGCCACCTACAGTAGTACATACCAACGAAACAGAAATTTCTGATTTATTTTTCACAGCAGGATCCTGCGATTACAACTTTTAATTAATAACAGGAAATGATACGAAAAAAACGAGACTTTTATCCATTTTAATAATGAAGCACGCAATAAATAATGACGAAGGAAAAAAGCAGCTTCGTGTTCAACACGACGGTCCAGATTATCGGCGAAAATCCTCTTTGACGAGGAACGACAAACAAACCACAATCGCGCTCTAGTTTAAATGGAATGAATATATTTTCCGGATTTGAAAAACATCCCGGCCGTGCATAGTCCAACTCGCTTCGATATCAAGTTCACCCGGCCGTTCCAAATCCAATTTTTAGTGAGCCATTAGTTTGGAGGGGCAGGTCGTCCTGAATTGAAGAAATGCAAATGCGAAAGTGCTCTAAAATATACATTTAATTAATTTCGTATAACAATACGCTAGGCGAGCTCCCGTTCGTAATTACTTCTAAGTGGTTATTTCGCCTTCTTTATCACGCTGAATTATTCATCTTGCCCTCTTGACGGAACAATCACGAGAAAAATAGTTAATGCCGTCGTTTCTATTTTGACGTAATTAGTAAGCGAAAATCTTTAAGAAAATTTTAAATTAGAGTTAAAAATGAAATCTTAATTGAGTTATTTAGTGCTAAATTACATTTTTGGCTTTTATCTAGAAGATTCGGCAGACACAAAATAAAGCAAAGGTGATGATCGGATTGACATATAGACATGAAAGATGTGAAAACCACTTAAACTTTGGAAACATTGTCATGTAAATGAATCCCAGTTTTACATCTACTAGGGTGCTGCTAGTGAACGAGTTTCCTTTAATTTCTTTTAAATACACTCTAATTTCCGTTTTTCCTCCAACTTCCTCCATCTTCTCCCGTCAGTCGGCCGGGAATTTTAATTGAATGAAAACAATAATTACTCTTCCGAGTAGGCGCATGCCTTAGTCAAAACAAGTATGCCAGTTGGAATATGGGGGGTCGGGGAGAAGCCTATGCTAATGCTTGCGCGGGGGTATTGTGTGCCGTCCGACGATGATAAAGCAGATAAAATAATCATTTATCACCGTTTTGATGGCTGGCTTACGGAAAAATTTGGCAAAACAACTAAAGCCTATATCCTGTTGTATACCAACTAGGCTTGTGTTCAACGTTAATGTGTTTTGAATTATATTTTTAAATAATGGTAGCAGATTGGCGGAAGTGTTTGTGATTATGTTTTAAGTTAATGGAATTAGTGTGTTGAATTATTTCGTTTGTTTATTCTTTTGCTTTTAAACTGGAAAGATTGCGAAGAGAAGCAGTAAAGAAAGTGGGAAAAATAAATTTAGGAATTGTTAAGTCTTATAATATATAACGCCAACCACAAAATACGCACGAAATATCACCAATCAAACAATGTTGATGGGATCTGCTTTAAATCAATAATTTTTTCCTTGTTATGAAGACAAAGAAAGATCATTGATGACCTCCTCAGACAACTGTACTAAAAGGACCTTGACATCCAAAGCTCTCCCTCGGCTGCCCTAATATTCCTGGTAATAGACCAACAAAAGAAAGTTGGCAAGTCAAAGGAGCAAAAGTATTCTTTGGATGCACTATTGTACTATGCATGGAATGCAAACCAAAAAATACTTTTACCGTGTGGTGGCTTTTTTTTGAGGATTTATTATTCAATAATAAGACATTGGGTTTTCAATGAACATAATTTGGAAAGTTAAATTTTGACGTATGGGAGCGTAAAATATACATTGTTCGGTAATATTTAGAAATCCCCCAAAGATTTGATATCGACCCTTCAAGAAAATTTCTCATTAGCAACGAGGGTGGAGCAATATATTGGTGCCATAGGAATATCACATGGCTCAGTGGTTTGCGCAGGAAGGGTGCCATGTTTGCTCACAATCGACCACAAACGCAATCGTAGGAGTGTTTGGCGTTGTTTGACCGAAATATGGACGAGTTTTTGCATCGTTTCGTGAGCGTGGACAAAGTGTGGATCCACCACCACACACCAGAGACAAAACATGTCAAAACAGTGAGTTTCTCGGAGTAAATTGGCGGCAAAGAAGGGTTTGTCAGCCAATAAAGTCATGGCGACTGTTTTTTGGGATACAAGCGGTATTGACTACCTTCAGAAGGGTAAAACAATTAATGACAAATTTATGCTTGACTTATTGGGTTGATTTAATGAGGATTTGGTCAGGAAAAAAAATCTTTTCCACCAGGACAACGCAAGGGTCCACACATGTGCGGTTTCCATGGCAAAAATCCATGAATTAGGCTACGAATTGCTCCCGATCTATTATCCTGATTTTGCCCCGAGTGACTATTTCTTGTTCCCAAACCTGTAGAAATGGCTCGGCCGAAAAGGATTTCACCGCACAAGACAAGATCTGTTTCTGTTGTGGTAGAGTACGCACTGCTGACGGTATATACCAATACAATAACATGTCAAACTATTTTGATCACTCCAATCAGCTCCAGTCACATTTTTTCAGCAGTTAACAGTAATTTTAATTCTCGTTTTGGAGGTATAATAGAAGCCACTGGAACACACCTGTTTCATTGAAGCATTTATCAATTGGCATCATTATTCATATTTGTGAATCTTCACCTACATTGTGATCAGTCGTTGTCCAATCATCTAAATTACTCTTCAAGGAGTAATTTTGTTATCAGCATTTGGGTAAGTTGAATTCTAAACTAGAGCCGCTTAATAGTTGGAGGGGTTTTGGAAAGAAATACTTGTAAGAAAAGTATACCGGTAGCTGAGATAGAATTGAGACAGATTTTTTTGTGCCACACACAAACTTCTATCTGCATAATCGTAATTGCATTCTATTGTATCCTGGAATAATTAACCATAAAAGAAAACAAATCTACAGAGATAGATAAAACAATTTAATTCAACTCTGAATTATGCAAAGAACAGTTAAAAATAAACCTATCCTTTTTCAGCATTCACTCCAACTAAACTTAGTTCGGGAGTACATTTTATAAAGCGCTTAATCTCGTTGACTCTACTATATGTAGGTATGTACACCACACGGAAAGTATGAGGAAAATGAACGAAAAACGGGAATAACAACATCAAAGACCCGTCCAGAGTTCCCCCTATCTATTACCGGTTTTTACTCACAATCAGCTAAAGTGGGATGCACGACCTTACATACAGAGACAGCAAGTACATACATACCTATTATATATTCGATTTTCACTTTTCGCGTCGACCGCTCGTCCGTATTTTCCAGCACATCAGAAAGGTTTTTAAAGCAAAAACCATATGACGAGAGCTCGTCTATCAAACGTGAGGCCGGCACAAAATAAACAAAATAAAAGTATACGTTGTGCTCGCGTTGTAAAAGGCAAATTGAAAACGCGACCTTCCGGCTTGGCAGTAAGCGACCGCTGATGTTCATTTAGTTACTCCGGTCTGGATGGCTGCTATTACTGCTTCTGGCTGGAGATATTACATACCTCGAGATCCTTTAACAACTAAACATAATTGATATGCGTTGCGGCGTATAATAGCCACAGAGGAAGGACAAAGAAAGGGATGCGTTTGTGAAAAACGACGTGCTGAAATAATAGGTGCAAGGAAGTGTGAAGATCGACTATTACTTGTGTTTACATGGTCAAGATTTCCAACAATTGCAATAAATATTTTTCATAATTTTTTATTTACAAAAAATTAGTTCAAACAAGATTTTTGAAGATACAGTTTTTTCTGTTGAGCCTCCACCAAACCGAACAATACCAAACGCAAGTATGAACATTGGCACCACCACCAAATTCTACATCCATTGACCTGCAGTTTATTGACGTCTAAATTGGTCTTAGTGTGTAGAGTTGGAGCTACTTTTACCAATTTTACAAACAGTTATCCCACTAGCTTGTTAGTCCAGTCAAAATTGCATTTTTAAGGACCACCACTGTTCCTCCTGGATGGCGATTCGAACTTTTGATCATGTTGGCTGTCGTTCATTTACCGAAAGTTCAGGAAATCGTAGATGGTCGTGGTAAAAAAAAGCGACTTTTTATTGCGATTGGGATTGGTTTCATAGGTTCCAAAGGCTACGTAATAGGACGAAAAACAATGTTCTGTGGAGTTATTTTCGAATACATTGCTGGCCATGTCATGGTTATGGAAAAATTTTGGAGTAGCTTCTGAAGCAGCAGAAAAATAATTAGAACATACTTCTTACGGCTAAATGAAGATGGCAGGGTGGAAAGAGATTGGAGGAAGTACATTATTTACTAGAATCCAAGCTTTTAATAAGCCTAATCTGCAATCATATTTCAATGGTTTATCTGATTCTCTAGAAGAATATGGACCAGTCAGGTTGTGACTAAAATTCTAAAGAAATGCCAAGAGAATTATGCTGCTAAATGTGGCTAACAAGTGGCTGTAGTTATGTAAGACCTAACATGTGATGGTGATAATCTTACTTTTATCTGCTGAATATCTAATAAAACCAAGGTAGATCCACAAAAGCCTTGAATCTCCGCAGAATACCAAACACTTTGCTGCTTTTTTACATATTTTTTCTACCATATCCAAACGGACATCAGATGTCAGATTCTTCCCTTCCATCTATACATATTTTAACAAACAATAGCCAATTTTTCCATCTGGTCATACCTCTATGTCGTAAAAAATTCTTTGTGGCTCTGTGAAAGAGATTTGTCCTTCTCCTCAAGGTGATGTTTATAAACAGAAGATGCAGAAAACGAGGAATAGTTGGAATTAAATTCCTACACCAGAAATTTCTGAACTGCAACCAATACCAAACGTTCATTCGAAAGGAGGGTAGTTCTGATCAAGATGGTGAGGCTTTGACAGAATTTTTAAAGAAAAAGGAGGAGACAACTCTGATGCAGCTTGCTCCTACTACAACAAATTATGTCCTCAATCATGTGCTGCAAAAAATGGATAGATTTGTAGAAGTGCTTGCTATTCCTGATTGGCGTCGAGAAGATTTT
>SMLS01078110.1:0-10125 GCA_004785975.1 Popillia japonica
ACACAAACGTCAATGGTGATAATCGTCAACGCCATGTCAACGCAGTATATGGTAATGTTGGAAAACACTGGAAAATGTCAAAAAGTGACAAGCGTTAATGATGAGAAACGTCAACCCAGGTACTTTCGTTTTAACACTGATCAGTGAACAAAACAGATTTTGTTCAGAGGAATCATGTTCTATTTAAAGAATTTGAAGTTGTGATTCATCCCCACTACAACAAGATTTGTGATCATGATCGGTAATCCCCATTCCCCTGTGGAACATGGAATTTTTATGTTCAGTATGTTCAAAACGAACATAACCTCACATTTGCGGTCGCGTTATATCAGTGCCATATGTAAACAAATCACGCTCATCTTTGGTGCGTTCTTTTCGCAATAGTAGTTGCTGAACATGTTCCTAATAAACATTCAATCATGATTTGAAAGGCATGATTCAGAAATTTACAAATAGAAAGTAGCTACAGTAGGTAGTCGGCAACGGCGTCAAAAGTGACAAACGTCAACAACGGTAACAGACGTCAAGAATGATAGACGTCAACATACGAAATATCAACAACGTCAAACGCAGCAACAAACGTCAATGTTGACAATAGTCAACGCAGCAAAGGACAAAGATTACGTTTACACCGTAAAGCAAATAGTTCGTTGGTTCGAAGGGTTAATCCACTGTGTTTACAATGATTACCGAATGTTTGGAATGTGGAACCATTCTGAAACTGTCAAATATCTATGTGGATGGATAAAAGAGACATTCACGCAAATTATAGTGCTGACTAACCTGTAACAACTAGAAATAATCAGATGATCAGCAGCTGACATGTTTGAGTTTGGTCGTTCGGTCAGGTCCAAGTGCGTTTATACCGTTAACGTTGGTTCAGTTTCGAATTATATTTAGTTCGGTCCTATTGGGACCACAGGACCGAACTACTTTGGTACGCAGGTGTTTACACCATGTTTACACCGATCGTACGAAATCATTTGTGCTAATATAGTTCTCCTACTTAAGGTGTCGGTATAAACGTAGCTAATGATGAAAAATGTCAAAGTCACAAATGTTAACGAAGAAGAAGTTAAGAAACGGCAATGGTGTCAAACGTTAACGGTGACAACTGTGAATGGTGAGAAACATCCACAGTCACAAACGTCAACTTTTAGTAATTCAATTTACGAAAAGCAGATTACTTTGCCATAAATAAGCAAAGCATCCCCCCACCTCTTCTGCGAATTCTCCATGTCAAAAAGGGAGATTACGAACAAAGCTGGCACCATGTGCGACTGTGGGGAGACACAGACTATGGAGCATCTTCTTGTGTACAAGAACAACCCTGATTCCTGCTCCTTCGAAGATTTATGGCTTGCCAGACGCAACGCACTGAAGGTGGCTCGATTGCAGTAGTGGGCTGATAAACTTTAATACGGATTCGGACACGAAGAAGAAAAGAAAGAAGATCATGAAATTTTCACCAAACTTCAAAGTGGGCTGTATTTTATATCTAGTCCTATGGTATCTTGCCCAGAAACAGTTACCAGTTAAAATAAATGCATGGAGGGGGCGGATCTACTAGGGTAGCATAGGAAGGAAAAAGAGAAAGATGCTACTATGTATTTATATTTATACAAAAAATCTTCTCGTCCCATCGTTTTAAGCGTTCGCATTAATCCGAAAGAAGACACACCTAAAAAAGCTTTCATGAACGCGAAATATTATTCATATTTTCTTTGAATCAGAAGCAATATTGTTAATCACAGCAACAAGCTCTCCGACTGGCAGCGGACTCTAAATAGCATACCAGGAGCGGAGTAGAAGCTGTAAGAACGCTATTAATTTCATTTCGGATCATCGCATCGAAAGTAAAAGAAGGAAAAGGAAGCGCGAGAAAAAACCTAGCGGGTGGTAAAAGAAGACGACTGATTCGAATCAGTGTGTAATGTAGAAGGATTTTAGCGAGAGTTGTATAGAAGGACATCTACAGGCATCCTTTTAAGAGATAGAGACGGAAAAAGGGAACGCACGAAAAATTTCGCATTGGGACTAAGGGAAAAAAGTATTACCGGGCATGATTGACGCTGGGATGATATAAATCACGGGCTGCAACAAGAATGAATGAACGCAAAACGGAACGCAATGGAAGGAGAGCGGAGACCCGAAGAGAAAGAGCTAGAGATAATGATGAGGAGAGGATGAGAGAGAGTGAGAGAGAAAGAGGGATAATACGAGGGTGGTGCGCTTGGTAGAGAGGGAGAGATGTGTATGTCCCGGTCCTGGACCCAGTTTCGTGTTCGTAAGATCGATTCTTGAGCACACAGCTGGCGTTTTAGGGCGGTGCTCCCGGCAGCTATATCACCCCCGCAAGAATTTCGCCACAAACACATATACACGTTGCTACCTTTTCGGCAGGTTCGATGGCATCGGTTCAAAAATTGAATTGTGTGCAAATAAGGACTGAAAGTGGGGTGAAAAGGGATAGGTAGGTACGTGTTGTAGTCAACACGTTTAAATAAAATGGAAAAATTAGAATAAAGGTGAAGACTTTACTGTTGTTCAAGTTAGTTTGAAAGTTGTGTAAAACTATGAGAGGTAATAAACAATTTTTATTGTTATCTAAAGGAAGTTTTGGCAATAAAATTCTGATATAAATTTATAGGAAATTGTCTAAAAATTGTTGTTGTGGAGGGGGCTGCGATATTATGGTGTAGGCAATGTCTTTATTGATGACATTAGTATTCATAGTTCCCATACAACAATCCCTGGCATCTGTGCACTACATGAACAATCGTTGCTGACCAGTTTCACCCATTCATGGCAACAGTATTTTCGGCGGGGGATGGTGTTTACCAACAGGATAATGCACCATGTCCCTTAATGCATGCATTGTGGACAACCGCCATTTCTTTGAGTTCCTACTGCAAAGCAACATGAGAAGAACGATTCAAGTAATTCCAATAACTACTGGCATTTAGATAATATGATTTCCAGAGTCAGAGAAAACGTTTGAATATGCAAGCCAACTCCCTTGAAACAAAGTGGGTGCTCAAAGATTGTGATCACACACACTTGAAATAAAGCTTACACCAAAGCACATTTTATCGAAAGAGCATATGCTGAATTATGGTTCATTGATTTTGGCACATTAGCAACTATGAATTTGGGTCTAAGTCAGAGTCAGATCTTTAGCCTAATTGCAGGTTTTCAGCTGCTAAAGGTGAAAGATAGTTAGTTTTGCATTTGTATAAAGCCCAAATGAAAAACTTGAAATAAAAAGAGAAGACCGCCCTGGGTTTGACCCAAAATGATGCGGACGATAGCAAAAGAATGAATCTCATTTTCCATTAAGGACTGTAAAAGGTAGGTAGATACTAGAACCAATGCTTAATTTCTATTTGAGTTGTAGGTTTATAAGAATCAAGCATTGTTTCTCTTGATGTTTCTTATTAGAATAAATGGGCCCTAGTACCATCAATCACTTTAAGACTAATATATTTCTTTTAAATTTACGAGCCCCTTCTCATGTCAGTTGGCTCACTGTCTGATATCCATGTTTATCGAGGCCCGCCAAAAAAGTAATAGACCACATGCTTGCTTTTGTCGATACCCAAATGAATTAATTAATAATAATTTTTAATTCATTTTTGAAGTGTTTGCTCTTATTTTGATACCATCATCTTAAATGAAAAGTTGGCTTTTTGAAAACTAACGTCTAAACTACTTTCAGTTAGTGTGAAGCGCATTTTATACATGTGGTGGCTATTGTTATTTGCTTAATTAAAAATGGGCAGAGGAAAAGTTATCGACGAGAAAATTCCATCACTCATTATTAAATTCTCTAATTCTGGAAAATCTAATTCCAAAATTGGAAATTTATTGGAATTATCCCGCTACAGTGTCAGAAATATAGTTGCAAGATATAAGACTACAAATTCAATCGGTCTAAAGGCTAGAAATGTAGGAAAAAGTAAGATAGCTGAAGCTGATAAACGAGCATTGAGAAGAATTATTGAAAAAAACCGTTGTGTATGTTATCTTGAGGCCACGTACCACAGAGAGGCCCACACACAGGGATATGGAATTTACAAAGTATTAAAAGTTACTAAAATCTGAATTTTTATGTCAAGCAAAGGAAAAGCCACTTTTGACATTATAGCAAAAGAAAAGTAGAATAAAATGAGCAAAATATCATAAGAATTGGACTCTCCAGCAATGGGAAGCAGTAGAATGGAGTGATGAGTCCAGATTCGATTAGTCATGGTATGGGGCAGTAGGTCATCTAAGAATGTAGGAAAACTTCACATTATTGACGGAATAGTGGACACGGACAAATATTTAGAGATTTTAGAAGAATCTCTTTTACCGATTATGGAAAATCACTTGACATCAGGGCAAGATTTTGTCTTCAAACAAGACGTTGGAGGGTGTCATACGTCGAAAAAAGCTTTAAAATGGATGGAAGACCACGGGATACCAGTTTTGGGATGGGTTACAAACAGTCCTGATTTATCTCCAATTGAAACTTTGTGGCATGAGATGAAGAAGGCTTTCCGAAAACATCCAGCAAGATCAATCGCTGATTTGAAACAAAAACTTCAAGAAATATGGGAATCTTTTACGTCGAAGTTTTGCCAAGGCTTAGTCCACACAATGCCACAAAGATTTTCAGCTGTTGTAGCAAGTGTTTAAGTTAATTACTCAGTTGAATTGATTTGTACGTTAGAATAGATTGATTTTTTGAAACTATTAAAACTTTTTCCCCATCAAGGTCAATGTCTGTCCTAGCATCCAACACCCACAAGAGAGCCAATTTTATACGACCGCGCATTTGTCGAAACCTGTTGACCGATTGCCTATACACGACTAGCTTGTTACTTCCTCCTCCCTCACGCCTTTGAGGTTAGTTTTTACGAGGATGCTCGCAGCGTCTCTTATCTACGCACCGAACATATCCAGCCACTTCATCGCACCATGAACGCAGAACTACATACAAGAAATATGAGGTTGTAAAAGTTCCGAAGCAGTAAAGTAAATTGTATGAAATGCAATGTTGAGTTGAAGTATCGATTAGCTCAGATTCTCCGGATTTTTAGAAGAGCTGTCGTATTTAATAAATTTATAGCAAAAATGTCTATTTTCGCATTATATACAAAGAACCAGCATGCATATACCACCGCCTCTCTTGTTTTGAGTTTAAACGCGCCGGTACGAAACTCGTGACCTATTTTTTCTTCTTCTGCCCGCTTAATACTTCAATCACGACATAATTAACAAAGTACAAAGGTAATCCGGACAGGCGGATGTATATTTGAAGGGTTTTGCCGTTCCGCGCAACTGGAACTATGTCACCGCAACGACGATAAAGTGCAAAATTTATCAGGGAGAAGCGAGGAGAGTTCGCGAAACTATGCAGCCGAAACCGTAAAAGCGTCGTGCAGTACCAACCGCCGAAATTGGAACAACTAGGGCGATAGTTGGGCTCTCTAGGTGGGGTAAAATAAATACAAATCGCTACAGGATTAGCGTTTCCCCATATATTTTAAATTAACAAAAGAAAATCTACGAATTGTTTTAATTTACTAATTTCGTAAGTGGAGGAAATGTAATAACATCTAAGAAACAAACTTTCTAGCAAACAAAAGAGGAATACAGGACAATAGTGGCCGCTAGAATACGATACAAACCCTTAGGATTACTTTATCTGACTGGAACATGTATGTCGCACCACCACTTACAAGACAGAACAGGAAATAGATAAGTGTTGACTCTGGGGAGTCGGACGAGAATTGAAAAATATTACGGTCGAACGAGAACAAGTCAACAAAAGTGGATAAATACGTGCGCCAGTACACGAAATCGCCAATATCTCAGCACAGCTATGCCGTCTTCGATGAGAAATAATCCACCATAGGCGTGCACTGTCACAATTTAATTTATTGATTATATCGATTTTGGCGCGGGAGCAGTATGTCAAAAGTAAGTATTGTATACAATTTTTTGTGCGTTGCATTGGTTTAGAACAATTTTCGTGCATAGCTGATGCAATTCTAGTTACAATATGGTAACTTCGGGTACTGCCAACTGGTTTTTTGAACTGTCACAAACAGAACAAGAAAAACGTGCGTCTTTCAATGTGACGTAACCTGCAGTAACGTGCAGTTAGTCAGCAACCAACTAATTTGGTTGGTGTCACTGATTTTTCATTTCGTCTTCTTGCATTGCATGTATCAAAATTGCCTAAGTGTCAAACCATCACTTCTCGTACTTGACATGCAATACATTGCTTAACAAAGATTGCAGGCAAGATATTGCATAAGCGGCAAGCGGCCTTAACTCTTGAGGATTTTATAGCATCTCATGCTAAGAAATTGCTGGCTGTTATATCATTCAGACATGTCAGCTATTTCAGTATTGATCCAGGTTTTTTGTAGTACCTAAGTACCACTTCGGAATCAAATTAGAGAATCTACAAAGCTATGCTGGCAGCTTTGCTATAATAAAACTGTGACCAATGTATTATATTGCTAGCAATTGAATATTCCCTCTGTGCAAGTTTGAGTGGCCATTATTTCAACCTGGAAAAATAGGTGGAAGAGAATGGGAGGAGCTGGTGACTTCGCTTTTTGATTCTCCGTAGCTGGTGTAAACAGAGCCATACTGGCACCGCCACCATTAAATTCAATAAGCTCCTATGAGTTGCAGCTCTAGCTTTGCATCACCCTCTTGATATTCTTTGTAAGTGATAAAATGATATGCCCCTGCCATCCTTTAAAAAACCAAAATATGAATCTGGGGTTAACAGAACTCATCGTATTGTTGAAAATGAAGAAGCTATTTTGCAAATAGTAGAAAACAAACCTAGAATAAGCACCCGAAAAATAAGTGCAGATGTAGCAAACGTCAATCGTGAATCTGTTAGGAAAGTCCTCAAAGAACATCTTCTTCATCCATTTCCTTTCCAAAAGAACGATCACCTATTGGAATAGGATTGCCTAGAGCGTTTACAATTTTGCGAGGGTTGCAAAACAAAGGGCAAAATATTCTGCCATTAATTTTGTTTAACGATGAAACAGGTTTCAGTCGCGATGACATTTTGAATATTCACAATATCTCAGAACAGCTATGTCGTCTTCCATAAGAAATACTCCACCATAAGCGTACATTGTCACAATTTAATTTGTTATTGCGAATTAATTTTAACCAAAAATATCTTGATTCTTTCCGTCGCCGTTTCGTGGGTTAATCAATAAAAAATTTCCTCTGAGGTAGAAAAAGAGATTCCCGCTTAATACATTTACTTTCCAATATAATACTTTCCCAGAAAGTTATTTAGAAGCAAAGAGTATAAAAGCCCCCATGCTTTACCGTAATGAGATCAATAAACAGCGAACTAATTATAAAGTAAACAATGTAAAAAAAAGTTTTAAAAGTTTCTAAGTAGGGGAAGCGATCAGGACGGTCTCCTGGTGGAATCGGAGCCTGTGACAGGTATTTTGTTGCGGGAAGTCTTTAGCATGGCTGTCGTGTAGATGAGGAAGTGAGGGAGTGAGTGAGTTAATCGATATTTCTCCTGCCTCGTCGCGAGCTTGTCCTTCTATGTTTATCAGTGATGTGATGGCTAAATAAGTGGTTCGTAAAGCCGGTGTTGCAATTAGAATACAAAGTAAAATTGAGCGTAAAAAGAAGCAATTTCCTGTGTAATAGAATTCTAATTCTATTTTGTCATTTTAATATCAAAATTCTTCTTTTTATTGCAATTGCAAATCAGAATTTATCAGACAAATTTCACAAAAATGACAGTCTCAGTTGTTTCAATGCAGCGCATTCAAATAGAACGTGGTAGGCTGTTTCCTCCTCCTCATTGCATAATCTGCAAATAGGTTCGTCTTTAAAAATTCCAATGCTAGACAGCCTTGTCCTGTTAACAGATTCGTCACTGTTCTAAGATGTAATAATAATAATAACAATATAATAATATTCTTTGTTGTCCAATAGAATTTTCAATAAAAGGACAAAATTACAACGTACAACAGTACTTACAACATTATATTTAATATAAATAAATACAAAATTAACCTAAATACCTAAATTCAATTATGAATATATGTATGTATGAGCAGTTAGATATACATAATTCTAAATACAACGAAACACCCACACCTAAGAAAAAGAAAATAAAATAAAATACGTCACTCAACATAAAGTGAAAAAATTAGGCTATTATCAATGCCCAAGCATGAACGGATCCGCGAATAATACGTTATCATTGCGACACATGTGGGTAAGAGGTGCTTTATATAAAATATTAGTTCTTGCTCTAGGTACTAGAAAAGTATTTAAAGAACGACTGCCGCTTCGCGGAATCAAAAAGTTCATCTGAGACAGAAGTGGAAAGGAATCAATTTTGGGATTAACAACTTTAACCAAAAAGTTGGCGCTAGCTGCTTTTCCTCTGCTTCTCAAGGAATCGAAATTGTGATTTTCAAGCAGGTACTCAACACCACGTGCAGGATAATTACCAGAGATTTTGTATTCTAAATATTTAAGAAACCTCTTCTGGATTCTTTCGATTGACAGATGTTGGTATGTGTAATGAGGATACCATACTATAGACGCGTATTCCATTTTGGAGCGTACAAATGAATAAAATAGCATTTTCAAAGTCGCAATATTAGTAAATTTTTGACAACTACGGATAACAAAGCCCAAAGAACGTGACGCTGATCTATAGATATAATTAATGTGTTCAGAAAATTGCAAACGAGAATCAAATATAACCCCAAGATCCTTGACTATATTTTCCGTCTTTATGTAACATTGGCCAGCAGAATAGGTACTTACAGGATTCTGAAACGTACAATAAGTTACAGCAACACATTTCTTGATATTCAGTTTAATTTTATTGGTGACGCACCAATTTTGTACTATATCAAGATTTCTTTGCAATTTGTTACACACTTATTTTAGCAAATATTTTCCAATCATCCGCATAGGCCAATACTTTACAGTCGAAAAGTGAAAACAAATCATTAATATAGATTGAAAATAGTAGAGGACCCAAGTTGGACCCCTGCGGTACTCCTGCGGAGGCAGTAAACGTATTAGAAGAAAAACCGTTGTAGTATACATAGCATGTTCTGTTGTAAAGGTACGACTCCAGAACTTCGTAACACTATTGGAGAATCCAAGTGCAGATAATTTTGACAATAAAATGGTATGGTCCACAGTATCAAATGCTTTTGCAAAGTCTGTATAAATAACATCCAGTTGTTGCTTTGAGTCTATGCAATCACTAATAAATTGAGTAAATTCAGTTAAATTTGTATCTGTACTCGGTTAAGAGCCGCTGCTAATTCCTGGGATGCCCTCATCATCTGTTTGCTGTATGACAGCCTTTCGACGTTGTTCCAGTCTTGATTATTGCCAGACCAGGTTCTGGTCCAGCGAATTTAGTTGCAGAACCTCTTCTTGCCGCTTATTTGCTGCTTTATCGCCTGTTATGCCCTTATGCCCAACTACCCACACCAAATTATTTTTTTTGCGTTTTTCCAGAGTTTGTAGGTTTTCAGGCAGTTCTAAACTGGCTTTGAGGTTATCTGGTAGGCTCTGATTGTGTTTAGAGCCGCCTGGTTGATAAAAAAATTTAGTCTGATACTCATGAGAAAACTCATTCTTTGTGGTGGTCAGTTTCGTAATATTGGCACACCTCAATTAGAAAATCTAGTTTATAAACTCCATCCACTACTATTTCGCTTTTGCCTAACTTCAGGTCTAAAAACAGTAACAATATATGTACTTATTTCGCTTCTTTATAATGTTGTGTTGATCAATCTCAATGAAGTTTGAATCCATTTCTGATGACGATTACTGAATTATTTTGCTCTGACGACATCTTAATCGAAGCTGTAGACTTTTAGCTACATCCACGTTCTTTATCCAGAATTAATTGAAAGGTGTGGTGTTTCGAGTTACCGGAATTGATCTGTATTCAAAATTTGCTTATCTTTCAAAAATGTTGATCTGGAAAACCTGAATGCAAATTTTTGTGGATCAGCCTCCACGGAGCTGTCTGCATTTAAGATGTTGTTGAGTTTGTTGCATTCTTGAGGAAGCAATTGATGCAGGAGGCCAATA
>SMLS01078111.1:0-10192 GCA_004785975.1 Popillia japonica
ACACAAACGTCAATGGTGATAATCGTCAACGCCATGTCAACGCAGTACATGGTAATGATGGAAAACACTGGAAAATGTCAAAAAGTGACAAGCGTTAATGATGAGAAACGTCAACCAAGTTACTTTCGTTTTAACACTGATCAGTGAACAGATTTTGTTCAGAGGAATCATGTTCTATTTAAAGAATTTGAAGTTGTGATTCATCCCCACTACAACAAGATTTGTGATCATGATCGGTAATCCCCATTCCCCTGTGGAACATGGAATTTTTATGTTCAGTATGTTCAAAACGAACATAACCTCACATTTGCGGTCGCGTTATATCAGTGCCATATGTAAACAAATCACGCTCATCTTTGGTGCGTTCTTTTCGCAATAGTAGTTGCTGAACATGTTCCTAATAAACATTCAATCATGATTTGAAAGGCATGATTCAGAAATTTACAAATAGAAAGTAGCTACAGTAGGTAGTCGGCAACGGCGTCAAAAGTGACAAACGTCAACAACGGTAACAGACGTCAAGAATGATAGACGTCAACATACGAAATATCAACAACGTCAAACGCAGCAACAAACGTCAATGGTGACAATAGTCAACGCAGCAAAGGACAAATGGTTACGTTTACACCGCAAAGCAAATAGTTCGTTGGTTCGAAGGTTTAGTCCACTGTGTTTACAATGATTACCGAATGTTTGGAATGTGGAACCATTCTGAAACTGTCAAATAACTATGTGGATGGATAAAAGAGACATAACCTAAATTCACGTAAATTATAGTGCTGACTAACCTGTAACAACTAGAACTAATCAGATGATCAGCAGGTGACATGTTTGAGCTTGGTCGTTTGGTCAGGTCCAAGTGCGTTTATACCCTTAACGTTGGTTCAGTTTCGAATTATATTTAGTTCGGTCCTCTTGTGACCACAGGACCGAACTACTTTGATGCGCAAGTGTTTACACCATATTTACACCATATTTACACCGATCTTACGAAATCATTTATGCTAATATAGTTCTCACATGGTCCTTAGTTCTCGTACTAAGGTGTCGGTGTAAACGTAGCCAATGATGAAAAATGTCAAAGTCACAAATGTTAACGAAAAAGAAGTTAAGAAACGACAACGGTGTCAAACGTTAACGGTGACAACTGTGAATGGTGAGAAACGTCCACAGTCACAAACGTCAACTTTTAGTAATTCAATTTACGAAAAGAAGAAAACTTTGCCATAAATAAGCAAAGCATCTCCCCACCTCTTCTGCGAATTCTCCATGTCAAAAAGGGAGATTACGAACAAAGCTGGCACCATGTGCGACTGTGGGGAGACACAGACTATGGAGCATCTTCTTGTGTACAAGAACAACCCTGATTCCTGCTCCTTCGAAGATTTATGGCTTGCCAGACGCAACGCACTGAAGGTGGCTCGATTGCAGTAGTGGGCTGATAAACTTTAATACGGATTCGGACACGAAGAAGAAAAGAAAGAAGATCATGAAATTTTCACCAAACTTCAAAGTGGGCTGTATTTTATATCTAGTCCTATGGTATCTTGCCCAGAAACAGTTACCAGTTAAAATAAATGCATGGAGGGGGCGGATCTACTAGGGTAGCATAGGAAGGAAAAAGAGAAAGATGCTACTATGTATTTATATTTATACAAAAAATCTTCTCGTCCCATCGTTTTAAGCGTTCGCATTAATCCGAAAGAAGACACACCTAAAAAAGCTTTCATGAACGCGAAATATTATTCATATTTTCTTTGAATCAGAAGCAATATTGTTAATCACAGCAACAAGCTCTCCGACTGGCAGCGGACTCTAAATAGCATACCAGGAGCGGAGTAGAAGCTGTAAGAACGCTATTAATTTCATTTCGGATCATCGCATCGAAAGTAAAAGAAGGAAAAGGAAGCGCGAGAAAAAACCTAGCGGGTGGTAAAAGAAGACGACTGATTCGAATCAGTGTGTAATGTAGAAGGATTTTAGCGAGAGTTGTATAGAAGGACATCTACAGGCATCCTTTTAAGAGATAGAGACGGAAAAAGGGAACGCACGAAAAATTTCGCATTGGGACTAAGGGAAAAAAGTATTACCGGGCATGATTGACGCTGGGATGATATAAATCACTGGCTGCAACAAGAATGAATGAACGCAAAACGGAACGCAATGGAAGGAGAGCGGAGACCCGAAGAGAAAGAGCTAGAGATAATGATGAGGAGAGGATGAGAGAGAGTGAGAGAGAAAGAGGGATAATACGAGGGTGGTGCGCTTGGTAGAGAGGGAGAGATGTGTATGTCCCGGTCCTGGACCCAGTTTCGTGTTCGTACGATCGATTCTTGAGCACACAGCTGGCGTTTTAGGGCGGTGCTCCCGGCAGCTATATCACCCCCGCAAGAATTTCGCCACAAACACATATACACGTTGCTACCTTTTCGGCAGGTTCGATGGCATCGGTTCAAAAATTGAATTGTGTGCAAATAAGGACTGAAAGTGGGGTGAAAAGGGATAGGTAGGTACGTGTTGTAGTCAACACGTTTAAATAAAATGGAAAAATTAGAATAAACGTGAAGACTTTACTGTTGTTCAAGTTAGTTTGAAAGTTGTGTAAAACTATGAGAGGTAATAAATAATTTTTATTGTTATCTAAAGGAAGTTTTGGGAATAAAATTCTGATATAAATTTATAGGAAATTGTCTAAAAATTGTTGTTGTGGAGGAGGCTGGGATATTATGGTGTAGGCAATGTCTTCATTGATGAAATTAGGATTCATAGTTCCCATACAACAATCCCTGGCATCTGTGCACTACATGAACATCGTTGCTGACAGTTTCACCCATTCATGACAACAGTGTTTTCGGCGGGGGATGGTGTTTACCAACAGGATAATGCACCATGTTCCTTGAAAATACAATGCTTGCATTGTGGACAACCGCCATTTATCGCTTCGGTAAGAGTGCGATTCTTGATCATCATGATGTAGCAAGTGTTCCTACTGCAAAGCAACATGAGAAGAACGATTCAAGTAATTCCAATAAATACTGGCATTTAGATGATTTCCTTAGTCCTATTAAGAAAACGTTTAAATAAGCAAGCCAACCCCTAGCAACAAAGTGGATGCTCAAAGATTGTGATCACTCTTGAAATAAAGCTTACACCAAAGCAGATTTTACCGAAAGAGCATATGTTGAATTATGGTTCCTTGATTTTGGCACATTGGCAACTATGGATTTGGGCCTAAGTCAGAGTGAGGTCTTTAGCCTAATTGCAGGTGTTCAGCTGCTAAAGGTGAAAGATAGTTAGTTTTGCATTATTTGCATTTGTATAAAGACTAATGAAAAACTTGAAATAAAAAGAGAAGACCTGCCTGGGTTTGACCCAAAATGATGCGGACGATAGCAAAAGAATGAATCTCATTTTCCATTAAGGACTGTAAATGGTAGGTAAGTACTAGAACGAATGCTTATTTTCTATTTGAGTTTTAGGTTTATAAGAACTAAGCATTGTTTCGGTTAATGATTTTTTATTAGAATGAATGGGCTTTAGTACCATCAATCACTTTAATTTACGAGCCCCTTCTCATATCAGTTGGCCCACTGTCTGATATCCATGTTTTTCGAGGCCTGCCAAAAAAGTAATAGACCATATGCTTGCTTTTGTCGATACCTAAATGAATTAATTAATAATAATTTTTAATTCATTTTCGAAGTGTTTGCTTTTATTTTGATACCATCATCTTAAATGAAAAGTTGGCTAAACGTCTAAACTACTTTTAGTTAGTGTGAAGCGCATTTTATACATGTGGTGGCTATTGTTGATATTTGCATAATTAAAAATGGGCAGAGGAAAAGTTATCGACGAGAAAATTCCATCACTCATTATTAAATTCTCTAATTCTGGAAAATCTAATTCCAAAATTGGAAATTTATTGGAATTATCCCGCTACAGTGTCAGAAATATAGTTGCAAGATATAAGACTACAAATTCAATCGCTCTAGGGGCTAGAAATGTAGGAAAAAGTAAGATAACTGAAGCTGATAGACGAGCATTGAAAAGAATTATTGAAAAAAATCGTTGTGTAAGTTATCTTGAGTTGAGTGTTTTGTGGAGTGAAGCTGTTGGAAGACGAATTTCTAGGGCCACGTGTCACAGAGAGGCCCACACAGAGGGGTATGGAAGTTTTTTATGTCAGGCAAAGGAAAAGCCACTTTTGACATTACACCAAAAGTAGTAGATTAAAATGGGCAAAAGAACCTTAAAATTGGACTCTCCGGCAATGGGATGCAGTAGGGTGGAATGATAAGTCCAGATTCTATCAGTAATGGTATGGGGCAGTATGTCATCTAAGAGTGTAGGAAAACTTCAGATTATTAACGGAATAGTGGAGACAGACAAATATTTCTCTCTCTCTTTTACCGATTATGGAAAATCACTTGACATCAGGGCAAGATTTTGTCTTCAAACAAGACGGTGGAGGGTGTCATACGTCTAAAAAAGCTTTCAAATGGATGGAAGACTACGCGACACCAGTATCAAACAGTCCTAATTTATCTCCAATTTAAACTTTGTGGCATGAGATGAAGAAGGCTTTCCGAAAACATCCCGCAAGATCAATCGCTGATTGGAAACAAAAACTTCAAGAAATATGGGATTCTTTTACGCCGGAATTTTGCCAAAGCTTAGTCCGTACAATGCCACAAAGATTTTCAGATGTTGTAACAAGTGTTTTAGTTAATTACTCTGTTGAATTGATTTGTCCTTTAGAATAGATTTTTTTTAAATCTTGTTTTTGATTTCGTAGATGCACTATTGAAACTTTTTTTCCCATCAAGGTCAATGTCTGTCCTAGCATCCAACACCCACAAGAGAGCCAATTTTATACGACCGCGCACTTGTCGAAACCTGTTGACCGATTGCCTATACACGACTAGCTTGTTACTTCCTCATCCCTCACGCCTTTGAGGTTAGTTTTTACGAGGATGCTCGCAGCGTCTCTTATCTACGCACCGAACATATCCAGCCACTTCATCGCACCATGAACGCAGAACTACATACAAGAAATATGAGGTTGTAAAAGTTCCGAAGCAGTAAAGTAAATTGTATGAAATGCAATGTTGAGTTGAAGTATCGATTAGCTCAGATTCTCCGGATTTTTAGAAGAGCTGTCGTATTTAATAAATTTATAGCAAAAATGTCTATTTTCGCATTATATACAAAGAACCAGCATGCATATACCACCGCCTCTCTTGTTTTGAGTTTAAACGCGCCGGTACGAAACTCGTGACCTATTTTTTCTTCTTCTGCCCGCTTAATACTTCAATCACGACATAATTAACAAAGTACAAAGGTAATCCGGACAGGCGGATGTATATTTGAAGGGTTTTGCCGTTCCGCGCAACTGGAACTATGTCACCGCAACGACGATAAAGTGCAAAATTTATCAGGGAGAAGCGAGGAGAGTTCGCGAAACTATGCAGCCGAAACCGTAAAAGCGTCGTGCAGTACCAACCGCCGAAATTGGAACAACTAGGGCGATAGTTGGGCTCTCTAGGTGGGGTAAAATAAATACAAATCGCTACAGGATTAGCGTTTCCCCATATATTTTAAATTAACAAAAGAAAATCTACGAATTGTTTTAATTTACTAATTTCGTAAGTGGAGGAAATGTAATAACATCTAAGAAACAAACTTTCTAGCAAACAAAAGAGGAATACAGGACAATAGTGGCCGCTAGAATACGATACAAACCCTTAGGATTACTTTATCTGACTGGAACATGTATGTCGCACCACCACTTACAAGACAGAACAGGAAATAGATAAGTGTTGACTCTGGGGAGTCGGACGAGAATTGAAAAATATTACGGTCGAACGAGAACAAGTCAACAAAAGTGGATAAATACGTGCGCCAGTACACGAAATCGCCAATATCTCAGCACAGCTATGCCGTCTTCGATGAGAAATAATCCACCATAGGCGTGCACTGTCACAATTTAATTTATTGATTATATCGATTTTGGCGCGGGAGCAGTATGTCAAAAGTAAGTATTGTATACAATTTTTTGTGCGTTGCATTGGTTTAGAACAATTTTCGTGCATAGCTGATGCAATTCTAGTTACAATATGGTAACTTCGGGTACTGCCAACTGGTTTTTGAACTGTCACAAACAGAACAAGAAAAACGTGCGTCTTTCAATGTGACGTAACCTGCAGTAACGTGCAGTTAGTCAGCAACCAACTAATTTGGTTGGTGTCACTGATTTTTCATTTCGTCTTCTTGCATTGCATGTATCAAAATTGCCTAAGTGTCAAACCATCACTTCTCGTACTTGACATGCAATACATTGCTTAACAAAGATTGCAGGCAAGATATTGCATAAGCGGCAAGCGGCCTTAACTCTTGAGGATTTTATAGCATCTCATGCTAAGAAATTGCTGGCTGTTATATCATTCAGACATGTCAGCTATTTCAGTATTGATCCAGGTTTTTTGTAGTACCTAAGTACCACTTCGGAATCAAATTAGAGAATCTACAAAGCTATGCTGGCAGCTTTGCTATAATAAAACTGTGACCAATGTATTATATTGCTAGCAATTGAATATTCCCTCTGTGCAAGTTTGAGTGGCCATTATTTCAACCTGGAAAAATAGGTGGAAGAGAATGGGAGGAGCTGGTGACTTCGCTTTTTGATTCTCCGTAGCTGGTGTAAACAGAGCCATACTGGCACCGCCACCATTAAATTCAATAAGCTCCTATGAGTTGCAGCTCTAGCTTTGCATCACCCTCTTGATATTCTTTGTAAGTGATAAAATGATATGCCCCTGCCATCCTTTAAAAAACCAAAATATGAATCTGGGGTTAACAGAACTCATAGTATTGTTGAAAATGAAGAAGCTATTTTGCAAATAGTAGAAAACAAACCTAGAATAAGCACCAGAAAAATAAGTGCAGATGTAGCGAACGTCAATCGTGAATCTGTTAGGAAAGTCCTCAAAGAACATCTTCTTCATCCATTTCATTTCCAAAAGAACCATCACCTATTGGAATAGGATTGCCTAGAGCGTTTACAATTTTGCGAGGGTTGCAAAACAAAGGGCAAAATATTCTGCCATTAATTTTGTTTAACGATGAAACAGGTTTCAGTCGCGATGACATTTTGAATATTCACAATATCTCAGAACAGCTATGTCGTCTTCCATAAGAAATACTCCACCATAAGCGTACATTGTCACAATTTAATTTGTTATTGCGAATTAATTTTAACCAAAAATATTTGATTCTTTCCGTCGCCGTTTCGTGGGTTAATCAATAAAAAATTTCCTCTGAGGTAGAAAAAGAGATTCCCGCTTAATACATTTACTTTCCAATATAATACTTTCCCAGAAAGTTATTTAGAAGCAAAGAGTATAAAAGCCCCCATGCTTTACCGTAATGAGATCAATAAACAGCGAACTAATTATAAAGTAAACAATGTAAAAAAAAGTTTTAAAAGTTTCTAAGTAGGGGAAGCGATCAGGACGGTCTCCTGGTGGAATCGGAGCCTGTGACAGGTATTTTGTTGCGGGAAGTCTTTAGCATGGCTGTCGTGTAGATGAGGAAGTGAGGGAGTGAGTGAGTTAATCGATATTTCTCCTGCCTCGTCGCGAGCTTGTCCTTCTATGTTTATCAGTGATGTGATAGCTAAATAAGTGGTTCGTAAAGCCGGTGTTGCAATTAGAATACAAAGTAAAATTGAGCGTAAAAAGAAGCAATTTCCTGTGTAATAGAATTCTAATTCTATTTTGTCATTTTAATATCAAAATTCTTCTTTTTATTGCAATTGCAAATCAGAATTTATCAGACAAATTTGACAAAAATGACAGTGTCAGTTGTTTCAATGCAGCGCATTCAAATAGAACGTGGTAGGCTGTTTCCTCCTCCTCATTGCATAATCTGCAAATAGGTTCGTCTTTAAAAATTCCAATGCTAGACAGCCTTGTCCTGTTAACAGATTCGTCACTGTTCTAAGATGTAATAATAATAATAACAATATAATAATATTCTTTGTTGTCCAATAGAATTTTCAATAAAAGGACAAAATTACAACGTACAACAGTACTTACAACATTATATTTAATATAAATAAATACAAAATTAACCTAAATACCTAAATTCAATTATGAATATATGTATGTATGAGCAGTTAGATATACATAATTCTAAATACAACGAAACACCCACACCTAAGAAAAAGAAAATAAAATAAACTACGTCACTCAACATAAAGTGAAAAAATTAGGCTATTATCAATGCCAAAGCATGAACGGATCCGCGAATAATACGTTATCATTGCGACACATGTGGGTAAGAGGTGCTTTATATAAAATATTAGTTCTTGCTCTAGGTACTAGAAAAGTATTTAAAGAACGACTGCCGCTTCGCGGAATCAAAAAGTTCATCTGAGACAGAAGTGAAAAGGAATCAATTTTGGGATTAACAACTTTAACCAAAAAGTTGGCGCTAGCTGCTTTTCCTCTGCTTCTCAAGGAATCGAAATTGTGATTTTCAAGCAGGTACTCAACACCACGTGCAGGATAATTACCAGAGATTTTGTATTCTAAATATTTAAGAAACCTCTTCCGGATTCTTTCGATTGACAGATGTTGGTGTGTGTAATGAGGATACCATACTATAGACGCGTATTCCATTTTGGAGCGTACAAATGAATAAAATAGCATTTTCAAAGTCGCAATATTAGTAAATTTTTGACAACTACGGATAACAAAGCCCAAAGAACGTGACGCTGATCTACAGATATAATTAATGTGTTCAGAAAATTGCAAACGAGAATCAAATATAACCCCAAGATCCTTGACTATATTTTCCATCTTTATGTAACATTGGCCAGCAGAATAGGCACTTACAGGATTCTGAAACGTACAATAAGTTACAGCAACACATTTCTTGATATTCAGTTTAATTTTATTGGTGACGCACCAATTTTGTACTATATCAAGATTTCTTTGCAATTTGTTACACACTTATTTTAGCAAATATTTTCCAATCATTCGCATAGGCCAATACTTTACAGTCGAAAAGTGAAAACAAATCATTAATATAGATTGAAAATAGTAGAGGACCCAAGTTGGACCCCTGCGGTACTCCTGCGGAGGCAGTAAGCGTATTAGAAGAAAATCCGTTGTAGTATACATAGCATGTTCTGTTGTAAAGGTACAACTCCAGAAACTTCGTAACACTATTAGAGAATCCAAGTGCAGATAATTTTGACAATAAAATGGTATGGTCCACAGTATCAAATGCTTTTGCAAAGTCTGTATAAATATCATCCACTTGTTGCTTTGAGTCTATGCAATCACTAATAAATAGAGTAAATTCAGTTAAATTTGTATCTGTACTCGGTTAAGAGCCGCTGCTAATTCCTGGGATGCCCTCATCATCCGTTTGCTGTATAACTGCCTTTCGACGTTGTTCCAGTCTTGATTATTGCCAGACCAGGTTCTGGTCCACTGAATTTAGTTGCAGAACCTCTTCTTGCCGCTTATTTGCTGCTTTATTGCCTGTTATGTCCTTATGCCCAACTACCCACACCAAATAATTTTTTTTGCGTTTTTCCAGAGTTTGTAGGTTTTCAGGCAGTTCCAAACTAGCTTTGAGGTTATCTGATAAGCTCCTGATTGTGTTTAGAGCCGCCTGGTTGATAAAAAAATTTAGTCTGATACTCGTGAGAAAACTCATTCTTTGTGGTGGTCAGTTTCGTAATATTGACACACCTCAATTAGAAAATCTAGTTCATAAACTCCATCCACTACTATTTCGCTTTTGCCTAACTTCAGGTCTAAAAACAGTAACAATGTATGTACTTATTTCGCTTCTTTATAATGTTGTGTTCCTCAATCTCAATGAAGTTTGAATCTATTTCTGATGACGATTACCGAATTATTTCGCTCTGACGAAATCCTAATCGAAGCTGTAGACTTTTAACTACATCTACGTTTCTTATCCAGAATTAATTGAAAGGTGTGGTGTTTCGAGTTACCGGAATTGATCTGTATTCAAAATTTGCTTATCTTTCAAAAATGTTGATCTGGAAAACCTGAATGCAAATTTTTGTGGATCAGCCTCCACGGAGCTGTCTGCATTTAAGATGTTGTTGAGTTTGTTGCATTCTTGAGGAAGCAATTGATGCAGGAGGCCAATA